>JAQGAU010004276.1:0-11851 GCA_034698045.1 Paramacrobiotus richtersi | reverse complement strand
ATAAAATAATAAAATAATAAAATAATAAAATAATAAAATAATAAAATAATAAAATAATAAAATAATAAAATTATAAACTTATAAAGTTATAAAATAATAAAATAATAAATCTCATGACTTTTCGCGATGAGCCCAGCTAACATCGTTAATTTCACTAACTTTTTGTCAGTTCTCGCTGCATTGACCTGTTCTAATTACTGCGTCCTCACACTCTACATCAATTATCACACTTCATCAATTCTAATAAACCAAGCAGTTACAGCCCCAAATTTCACATTATTTGCAAATAAGCAGTAATATTTTGTCTTTAAACTTACCAATTGGTGATAACAACCGCATTGATTTTCGAAATGAGTGCCAAGAGTTTCATCTATAAGTTCCCCTGAAGATTGAAGTAGTCGGTATGTAAAGTTAATACGCAACGAACCGTCGACATTTTGTTATCGTAACTATTACAAAATGCATACCTACGTTTGCAAGTCGTTACGAAGCCCGGGGACATTTTATTTTTAGACATTTGACACTAGAAATATCTACTAAATTTCAGTTCGGCTTCAGTTTTATAACTACGTCTGAAGTCTACAGGGCTACCTTTTTACAAATTTTGTCTATAGTACAAAAGCATAAAACAGAGTGAACTGGTCTTCAAAACGAATGATTGTCAGATTGTATGCGCCTCGTAGTTTTGTAAATACTGAATCGCGCACAGAAACCTGTAACAAAATTTGAGCGCCACGCGTTATTATCTAGTCTGCATCAGATTTTTTAAGTGTTGCAATTCAAATTTAATTGTGCATTAATTATTATGGAGCGGTATCAAGATGTGTCATGACACGATTGAACCAAACCATTCTTTTATTCAGTGGCGGGACGATAATATTAACACGGTGTATTTGCTTCTTTACCGTATTATAGCGTGTAAGATGTTGTACGTACAGGTGCGCAGTGATCGCACTGATTGAGTGATTGGGGCTCTCTCCATTAGAGCTCTGAAGTCGTAACACGTAGCAGAATCTTTCTAAACAAATCAGTGTTGATCTGGCCTGTGCGCCAACCGGGCTAGCTTGCTTATCAAGTATCGTACAGTTGTTCATTCACTAAATTTCCTAATCAAAATCTTGATTGTCGTCGTGTGCTGGTGTTTGATCGTGTTATGAGTAGAGTCACCTTTCTGAATCGTAATCTGTAAATCCACTACCTGTTGTTTCGTCCTGGCGAGCCTGATCGGCAACCCAGTTCGAGTGCGTAGCATCGCATGTTGTAGTATTTACTGTACATGGCAGGTGTAACTATGCACAAGTGGCATTTTTAAGCGGGATTGCGCGTAAAAATGGCATTGCCATGTTTTATTGTGGCAATGCCAGGTTTTACCGCTGGCATTGCCAAAAATGCGTTGCCATTGCCAGCTGGCGTTGCCAGTGGCAATTGCCATTGCCAGGTTTTACCCCCTGCCATAATGAAGTCGAAAATAAAGATATGGCGCTTCATTGGCGAAATATTCTGTTGACCTCTAATTATCGTACCTTAAGGTGAACTTTTCCACGTAGTGCAGTTTTCAAACTAGCACGGACCATGTCGTTCGTTAAAGCGCTCATATGGATTTTCCATGCTTCACCATGGGAGGCAAGACGGGATGCGGTATTTACAGTATCACCGAATCTATCATTAGAAGATTCTCAACTACCTCACAAATGATACAGCGAGCGATACATTTCATGTTAATATTGTACTCTGTCAGTGGGTTGCGATAGCAGTATATTTCTCATTGCGGAGCGAAGCAACATATATCTTACAAGCAGTATCTGGGGCGTTTCTTCCCCACAACGCCGGTGACACATGGACCTAAAACAAGCGAGCTGTTTGTTATCAAACGTTGAGAGTTTGAAGCTTTAGTTTGAATAATTGCAGTAACCTTTTACTACAGTATATTAGTAGCTTGTATTTACCGGTGTTGATGCCAAACTTGATAGCCAGTGGAAGACTCGACCAGCACCGGGAAAACGTGTGCAAGAACCCTAACGCGGTTAGACAAACTTCGGACGCATGCTGATCGGCATTCCGCTCAGGTAATCCGCTTGCTACCTAGATTACGTATAAACCGTGCCTTAACCCGACAACTATTCAACTGTATGGATATAGGCAGATTTGGCGTACCATGTAGCTGTCATTAATCGTCTCCACTTTGTACACATCATAGGGTAGCAGTACATGGTCAAATGCCATGAACATCTGATTCAGGAAGTCTATCACTGCCAATGATGATCGCTCGTGTTCTGCAACAAACTCGCCGAAACCAAGGACGTAGGTGAACATAATAGTCACACTATCGAATGACTCAGGGGCCACTGTTCCATGCAGTCGCATTTCCTGGACAACGCGTCTGAAAGAATAACTCATTTTCGAACAGTGCAATTGCGCATAGTAGGAGAACTTGCTTTGGCAGGATTTCCCGAAGTAAATCGTCACACTGTATGATCTCATTCTTCAGTTCGCTGGTTCTTTGAGCCACTGCGTCCTCCAACATTTCGGCATTCTTCCGCAGTCTGAGTAAAAGTGAGGCAACCAGACTTTGTTCACCAGTGTGTAAGGTTTTACGAGCGGCGCTGCGAATCTCCGTAATACTGGGCCGCTCAGCGTGATTTGTTGAGCGAGAATTGTAGAGTAACTCCAAAAACTTTGGAGCGATAAGGTGCGGTGGTTGTCCTTGTTGCGGACTTGATTTAACTGCACAAAATTTGTAAATTTACCAGTTTATTGAGATTCATTTATTGCGTGCGCTCTGAACCTTTTTCTAGTGTTGCCATAAGGTGAACATTGTAATCGGTGGCACTTCCGTTGGGAAAAAGACTGTCGATAATTGATGCCAGGGCAAAGATATCCGATGCCGGAGATGAAAACCTTTTACCGGCAGTCCGTATGTGATCTGTCAGCTCAAGAGCCGTCGCTGCTGTTTCGTCCACTGTGAGCTTTGTCGACATCTCCTCATTTACAGCATCAGGAAAAACTGTACTGATTAATTCATAAATTCCCGGATGCGTTAACTTGAGGGTAAATCGGTTATCAACAAGGCACGATGAATGTTTCAGGTTTCCGTGGTATTTCAGTGCGGAGTTGTGAATTGCATGCACTCCCTTCAACAAAGACACAGTTAAAACGCGTACGCAGTTTACTTTGTATATTAGAATTCACAAACTTCAATCAGATCCATAATCATAAATCCACGAAGCTCTGCGTCTTTCCGGACATTCCCGATAACGTCCGTCAAACATCCTCTTTTGCAGTACTCGGTGACGAACTGGACTGAATCGCTGATGGCAGCAACACCGATCATGCTGACAATATTCGTGTGGTTGATACGTCTGATCTAGATTTTGAGAATCTTGTCGTTAAACTTGCTTAGCTAGTTCTTGGATGTTACGAGGTACCTTTCGTAAGAGAGCAATGGCTCTTCTATTTGGAAATGAATGTTTATGTAGTGGGACTGTTCTTGTCCATACCAGCTGGCCGTTGAGGGTGAATAATCCGCTTCTGTTGTTTTTAACCGTGTCAACCTATTAACGTAATAAAATCACAAATCGACATGCTGATCTTGTTGTTCTCATTCCAACCAAAAATTAGTGTACCTGTTGCAGCTCGCTTGGATTTACTAGCCACCACGATTCGTCTTTCTCAGCTGACATCCTCATTTTCCTGGGGTCATTCAATTCCCATTGTTGAATCAAGTCGAATTTCAGTTGAATGTGGACTGATTACCCGAGATAAACACCCGCTAAAACGCCCACAACCACTGAGCCAGCGATAACACATCCAACAGGTGCAGATAAACCTGATGGATGAGAGCAAAATTTGCATATGTCTGTAGTGGTTCTTCTTCGGGTTTTCTATGTATTTAGATTTTGCCGATAAAAAACACCATTCCATTAATGACTTGCCAATGGCGACAACTTACTAAAGTGACTACACTTCTGATCATTGCCAGAATATCCGCATTCCGGAGTGTTTCGTGGCGGCTGACCATCAGCTGTCTTCCAAATCAGTGATCGATTCGGAAACGTTTGCAGTGATTGACCTAGGAAGTCGGCGTATATGGCTCTCTACGGTAGATCGACAAAACGGTTGGTTTTCGGTGACTTATTTCCTTGTTTATCGAAATACAAGACTGACCTCAAACTGCCCAGAATCGTAGTTGAAATTATCGACACAGATGCGATTCTGCCGCTCACCCCGGCTGTCGATCCTGTAAGGCTCGCTCATGCCGGGAACGGCGGAAAACGTTCCGGAAAGTTGACCGGCAAGAACTCTGCCTTTGCGCACATCAAGACCGTGCAATGATGCATTCCTGATGGCCTTTGAAAATCATCGCATTACAAAAGCAATATACGCACAGCAGTTTCAAAGTGTTACAAAGCGCGGTGAAAAGGTAAGCATGAAGTTCAAACGAGAAAGTAAGCTCCAGGCCCGAAAAGTGTAGTATGATACAGCTAACATTATCTTCACAAACAGTTTTGTATAGTTCCGCAGAACTTCATGTGATTTTAAGTGTTTCATGACAGGTTAATGGTTGCACTTTCAAACTTCGGGGATTTCAGCCACACCGTCCAGAAATTAGGTATAAAGTTTTTGTTTTAAAATAAAGTTGCTGATTTTACCTGAGCAAGAACATGAACAAGGCCGAACGCTGACTCGGTATATTGGCTAGGCTGTTAACAAACGAACAAATTTCTTAGAGAAATACTGTCGGAGAATATAAGTTAAGCTTTGATTAACGTACGCCCATTTCGGCAGGCCATGTGGCATTGTAAGCCATAACGGTATCACTTCTCCACTGCACCTTTAGCCTGTTCATTTCTTCAGTCTTTGGCTCCCAACAGCCAGTGATTTGAAACAACGATACGAAGGACTTTCGGGCAATCTAAATTATAAGTTCGTTTCGTTCGTTCTCTGGTAATACAGTACAAGCGGGCTTATGCCAAAAAAGATAAAAAAAATGTTCGTTTATGGACAGCGTATCGAGAGAAACCTTCGTCTTCATAATACCTCGTCATCTGGCTTGTCACGTTGCCATCTCATCGGCCCAAGAGCGTTCTCGTTCAGATCGACGCTAAACCATGCCTGGAAACGCCACAATGTTTTCAGACAGTCAGATAATCTTGTCAGAAAGAAGTACTGAACTCACATAATCCGAACCAGCAGTCAGCTTCCTTTGATGGGCTTGTATCTGTTAACGACAAGTCGAAAAGTAAATTACTAATGCATGTGCTAATTAATCAACGACTCATGACTGGCACATCCGAAGAAACGTTCAAAAATTACAGAAGTAGAGTTAGTACAGCTTCCGTCCAGCTTACCATTACTTCCCTTGTGAACCACGGTGCCATGGATATCAGCACAACTGAAATTAAAACAATGTGTGGTGAGACGAAAGAGAAATCAGGAAGACGGTGTATATATAACGCATAAAATTAATTAATCTATGCTTATGCAATGCCAAAAATGCCCGGCAGCAGTTGATGGCGTCAGCCGTAAAGATGACGATAAAGGTACCATTAAATATTCATAGCCCACCTCTGCATGATTGGGCTATCGTATCAAACAGCGCGTCATAATTGACATCCTTCGTGCTTGGGTTCTGCTGGATAGTAATGGGTTTAATGTGGATATGTTGAGCATGTCTTTTCAAGTACGCAATAATTCTGCCGTAAACCAATGGTCCGAATGGATAAACTCCAGCCAGTTGATATACGAAACCGACATTTGTCCAGTTGTACGTGTTGCACAAGCTTACTATGGCGGTACCGTATAGGTCGTACTGCACGGGGCCGGCACTGATGGTTGTTGGATAAAGTGATCGGTCTCGAAAATTCGAGAACGAGGTACCACTGTAAAAGTCGCAAATTTGTGTTAGCTAATGTAAAAGCTGCCTATATCGCTCCTGTTCTTGTCAGCGTAGCTGCACTAGGGCTAACCAAAAAGCCAAGATTAAAGACTTTCACTGCACCCCGGATGCCAGACTCAGGTAATTATGTAAGATCAGAAGACGAAGCAATAAAAGCAGACGAAAGTGCCATGTCAACATTTTTAGGTAAAGTTTAACTTGTGGATCATGCTTAACGTTTGAGTTTAATTTTTATACCTATTAAAATACTTCAGTCGGTGACGGAATGCTTGACGGAATTCAATCGAGAATGCAGCAAACTATTTGCTAAGCTAGACAGAACAAAATGAATCTTTCCCTTTCGAGTGAGATTCTGGGCGATGTAAAGAGAGTGAGCACGAGTTAGGACACGAGTTTAGAACCCCAGTTCATTTTTCGTCTTGTAGCATTCCTTGCGTATCTCTTCGTATCTAGCAGTATCTTCAGCGTATCCTACAGTATCCCACAGTATCCTAGGGTATCCTGTGGTATCCTATGGTATCCTATGGTATCCTGCGGTATCCTGTGGTATCCTGTGGTATCCTATGGTATCCTATGGTATCCTATGGTATCCTATATGTATCCCACTGTATCCTACCGTATCCTATGGTATCGTGTGGTATCCTGCGGTATCCTGTGGTATCGTATGGTATCCTGTGGTATCGTATGGTATCGTATGGTATCGTGTGGTATCTTGTGGTATCCTGTGGTATCCTGTGGTATCCTATGGTATCCTACGGTATCCTGTGGTATCCTGTGGTATCCTATGGTATCCTATGGTATCGTGTGGTATCTTGTGGTATCCTGTGGTATCCTGTGGTATCCTGTGGTATCCTGTGGTATCCTGCGGTATCCTGTGGTATCGTATGGTATCCTATGGTATCGTGTGGTATCTTGTGGTATCCTGTGGTATCCTGTGGTATCCTGTGGTATCCTATGGTATCCTATGGTATCCTATGGTAACCTATGGTATCCCACCGTATCCTACCGTATCCTATGGTATCCTGTGGTATCCTATTGTATCCCACCGTATCCTACGGTATCATACAATATTCAACGGTATCCGAAGTGTATTCTACTGTACCCGACCGTTGTTGATAGAAAATAATTTTAAGCGATCTTTCCAACACTAGATCTCGTAGTGCAATAACAAAATACACATCTAGGCAGACATTCTGCCTGTGTCACGAATAACCGAAAAAATCTGGTCTAGAAAAGACGATAGGGGCGCTGTCCCCAGAATAGCCATAGCATTTGCTCGCTGCAGCTCGATACTTATACTGGATTCATACTTTTCTGTTTTGTCCAAATCAGAAACAGAAAATCTTTTTCTATTTTCAGAACAGATCCAAGCAGAATTTCTGTCTCAGGGACTAAACCATTTTCCTGTTTACGAGATATGTTTTAATGCTGTCTGTTTGGCGGTTTGCTCATACTTTTCGGATCTGTTTGAAATATACTCCGCCCTGCGGCAGGTGTACAGTACAAGTAGAAAATGAAATTTGCAATAATAAATGAATACAGTAAAACCTGTGTACTTTGAACACGCTCCGTTAACCAAAAATCGTTCAATGTACACAGTTGTTCAATGCACAGAGGGCACCCCCTAGGGGGGACTTAATACCCTCCCCCCCAGAATAATTTTGCAAACGACGGGTCGTGTATATATGTATGAAATACACTGGCGTATTGTTGTGCTTAAGTGACCTGGACAATGTAATTAGCTCTGTAACCTCTGTTCACGTATCATAAATGGCTCTTTTTCGTGTGTACATGGCTTTATTGCGTAGTCCACCTCAGGACCGACTGTGTACAAAAAGGAGTGCCCAGCAATACCGGACGAAATAAGTCTGTCTCAGTTCTCTGGACGGGATCGTGGTTAAGACTAACTATAGTACAGTACGTTTCCCACTTTATCTTAGCAAGTTCCTGTCGGATATGCTACTTTTCGACCTTATCTAACAAAAAAATATGTGCGGAGGTGTTCAAAGTTACAGGTTTTACTGTACTTACATACATGCATCATTACCATACACATGCATAGGTATGTAACACCGAATCCGTACGCGTACAGGTATGTAGGACAGAAATTAATTCCATCTTACTGCCACAAAATAAGTAATCAGACTGACTCAGGTCAACTCCTGTTATTCCAAAGATTTCTGTACTCTTCAGATTTACTAGCACGTAGATTTACTCTTCAGTAGCATGACACCAATATTTTTGCGCGCAGCCATTCGCAAAATCTTTCAACATGAAGTTCGCCGCTTTAAAATCTATTATATTTTTTTTTCGACCCCGATCTGAAACTGGATAACAATTTTTCCCCGTTTAAACTAATACTTGTTTAGAATCAAGCTCCCAGTGGTGAATCAAGAAACAATTTGTAGCCCTATCTTTAGAGAAAATTTTCCTCTACAGTAACACGTTTACCGAATATTTCTATTATTTTTTAAAAAAAGTAGCAGAATTAAATGTAAGGTGTGGTCAGGGGGGACAATGTCCTCAACAGATATATATCCGGTTGCGTTGCTTTTGTTTTCACTACTTTGTAGCACAGCCGGCATACTTGCTTTGTCCAGAGTCCAGCCTGTAAGGAAGAGAGCAACAAGCGGGCGAGTCCGGTCATGCCGCTGCGATGGCTGCCTCTTTCCTGTGCGTGAAACAGCCAGGCCGCCGCTTCTTCATACGGCGCCAGCTGTATCGTCTCCGTAGCGGCACGGCAGCCGTCATTTTGCTCCAACTTTGGGTGCGTGCCGTGTGAAATCACGCTTAATTTTATGACAATTCGCAATCATATAGGAAAAATAAGTAAAAAATTTCTAAATCAATGACATGATAACCTTATCGCACATAGGAAATCGAGATATGATCTTAACAGGTGCTACAGCATGCAAAAAACAGTTAGGGCTGCCCCCCCCACTGTCCCCCCAGCATGGTTTTTGATTTTTAGCTTTTTGAATAAACGTATTTTGGAAATTCTTATGTGCGATAAGGTTGTCTTAACATTACGGACATGACAGCATGTCAATGAAATTTTTCGCTTCAGCGAAAGTCGCAATAATTCAGCTACAAATTTTCGACTTTAAACTGATGTTGTAACTGAAGTTCAAAAATTAAAAATAAACTGATTCAGGTATGTTTTAGAACATTCATTTCTGCATCTAGCGATGTTGATTAGGAACTTTAAAATTGCGAGGTACAGATGTAGGCTACATCAGTAGCATCATGTAGCACACCCTGCCGCAGATCGATCCAACCACTGGGAACTTGCCCTTAAACCAACTTCATCCTTTCTCTAGCAGCCGAAGCTTTCGGTACTAGTGCGTACCAATGTGTAGCAGAATTTATTTATGGAAAGTCTTTGTTATCAGTACGTTACATTCCTTGATTGTTCTGCGGATTGTGCGATTGTTGGTGCGTGCGGATTGTTGCCGAATGTCAACGGTGCAACGGTGCAACCACAGAAGCAAAACTATGCTATTATGTATTACAAGAAACACCTTCGGCTGCCGAATCAGGGTTTCTTGAGTTCTACATTCAGCGGGGGTTCGAAGACATAAAGTCCAGGTCAAACCAAATTCAAAAACCGCTGTGGCCTGCAAAGTTCGAAAATTTTGTCCGGCGTGAATTTTGGAATGCCAGAAACGTGTTTTACCCATCCTTCCAGTGACACGTTGAAGATCATTCGGACACTTGGTAAGAGCCAAATTCTCGAGTTCTCGAGTTACTCATTCTGTTCATCGCGCACTGGACAGTGGATGTTCACAAATATTACTATATCGATAATATTGGTCATATTGGTGCGCGAATGAAACTTGCTTTCAACTGGGACCGGGATAAAGTGCCAGGACAATACCGATTTTACAACCGAAAGAAGTCACTCGTCGACACTCAATGACTTTTGTATGAAAAATTCTTTGGGTGATTAATTTGTGCCCTTTAGATGGTTTTGTTGGTCGGTTTTCGGTTTGATCGCAGGTTGCGAAAGCGAAATCAGACGTCCTTTTCCGTATTAGGGATTTCAATTTATTTTCCTCGTAATCGTTTCCCGGGCATTGGTCGCTGATTTGTTCAAACATTTCTTTCGCGTTTTGTTGTTCGCGTACACTGTATGTGAATTGTTTTATGATGTTTCTAGTATCCGACCATATTGCTCAACTGTAAAGTAATATTTAAGTTTGGTCGACGCTTGCGAGCACCGCATTCGCACCTGATAATAGTATCTTCGTTTGGCTCGAGAATTGGTTGCTAATACCTGGTCGAGAACGGCCAGGTACACCTTGCATGAAGAAATTTTCACATAATGACATTTTAGCGGGTCACTATACATTAAGAAAGTTTCACATAAAGAAACTCTTTGGGTCACTTTACATAAAGAAAAACTTGAAGAAAATCTAATTTACAAGAGCGCATTTCTGTTTATGGTTTCAGACAAACTGTCTTTTGAGGGCTCACTTTAAAAACAAAAAATGTGTACTTTTCGAAATGTTTGTCTAATCTTACATCCCTGTTCTGTGTCGTCTCTCTATATTCTTTATGCCGAGCATTGTTTTTGCGTTTTTTCCGTTCAAAAATGGAGAGAGATACTGAATAGCTTGTTCCATTTAGGCTTTTTATACCGGTCTAATGATACTTTATGAAGTGCTTATGTTTTTTTCTCAGCATTCAGCAACAAATCTAATTTGTAGTAAAAATAATTTCAAGGTGAGCTTGAACTTTTCGCTGTAAACTGAACTGGCTGCATGCCGGTAATAATTTTGTTTAAAAACGTCATGTGACGTAGTTTTGCGATGCGGGGAATCCAATGGTGTTATCATATCTCGGTAATGTGTTGCGGTTATTCAGATTTTGATGTTACGGGGGGGCCGTGCGTAATATAGATCTAAATTCTGGATAGTCTTTTTGAAGTATTTGTAAACTGACCCTTCGTGGAATAATTCGTTTTGCGACCAGTGCGTACATTTTTGTAAGAAAAGGTAGCCCTACGTCACAGCCCAACTCGATGGCCATTGGTTATTATGCAAAATTTCTGTTTCGGGAAATTAGTTTGAATACGCCCCAAACAGACGAGAACAGATCTAAACAGTTTTAGATCCGAACAGAAAACTGTTCGGAATCTGTTTGGCGCGTTCATACTTTCTGTTTGTGCGCACACAGAAGATCTGTTCACGTATCCTCACACTTTTCCCGTCTGTTTTGGTTTGCGTTCTGTTTTACCCCAAACAGACAAGTATGAATTCAGTATTATACGTTGGTGTAATCATATACTCTTTCGTACGCTTCTCATCCGGCCGTATCTTCAATACCCTACGGTGTCTTATGGTATCCTAAGCGTATCCAACGGCATCTTGTTGGAGCCCTCTCATCCTCCGTATTTCCGACATATCCAACTGTTTTAACCAGATCCTGTTTGCATCTTGATTTTCCTGCAGAGCACGCAGGATACACTGTGTTTCCGACTGCAGTCAAGTGAAGCTGGACTCTACAATTGCTGACGCTATAAATGCTGTCTGACACTATTTTGTGCATGCCTCGATTACTTTAAATATCAGTATAATAAGATTCACGCGCTTTGCGATATGCAAACAATTAATTTGCGTTACGTTGCTGTTGCCCGTAAATTACGTATTCCTAATTAATGACTTGAACAATTACAGGTTTGGCTCTTTGTTTCGCGATATGGATTAAGCACAAGCAGTAGTTATAAAGCGTTCTCCTTACAGTAATGCAATAACGCCAACTATGTTTCTGGTGAAATACGGAAAAGTACCGCATAAAACAATAAGCGAAAGATCAAGCTTCCATAGGATACTGAGCAATACTTCAAGATACCATAGGATACTTAGCGATGTTTCTGGATACCATAGGATACTGAGCGATACACCAAGATACCATAGGATACTGAGCGATACACCAAGATACCATAGGATACTG
>JAQGAU010004275.1:0-11854 GCA_034698045.1 Paramacrobiotus richtersi | reverse complement strand
CGGTAAACAGATTGTTTGCCAAGGATTTTTGCATATTAAAATCCATTCCCCAGAACCCTGGTTTGCTTGCACCACATAAAGTAGGCAAATAATTGTTATACGTATCAATGAAAAGCTCTCTTATCACCGGATGCCCGTCTTATCGCGCTGAAACAATTCGGGCAGCTGGGCCTAAATCCAGATTATGTATCTTATCACTAACAATGTGACCGATGGCGATAATCCCAAACAATGAAATATCGTAGTCACGAGTTTGACTTGTCGGTGTTGTAGTAACTGGTGTCTTTCGACCATCGGCGATATTTTATCTGCTAATATTGTAGCTAATCAAGGTCACAAGATATGAACTTTTGCTGGATTTGCTGGATACCAGGAAAAAAACTGGTGACGCCTGGCACAATTAGAATGTATCAAAAGATGTTGACTTTGGCAAAATAACTCTGTTCATTGAAAATGGCAAACACGCGATCCTGTTTGTCGTTTCAGGTCGGGAAACTGCTTTCAGGCTGCTGCTTTTCGCTTCAGTCTTTCCCTGCCCGCAACGAGCGAGTGCATAGTTTACTTCGGCTCGAGATTCGAAAAAAACAGCTTGTTAGTTGTGAACTTGCGGTTGACAACCAGACGCTTTGAGGTTATTGTTCCAAAACTAGACACGCGAACCTCTACTAGTTGTTGCCTACACGCGCAGTATGTCTGGCGATGTGTAAGAAACCCTAACTAAACGAATATCCTGTTGCTGAACATAAATATATTGTGAGGTGTCCGCTTTACAAACATTTCTATTGTGATCTTGTGTTGTTGGAAAGAGCGGTCGGATCAATCTGGTGTACTGGTGCAATAGCACAGTGCAACAGAAGCTGACAGCTGGAAATAGTACATAACTGTAAATTCACACGGTCCTTCGCACGTGGTACTGAAACTCCAACGATCGCAGCTTTCACGGCTAGATGTACATGACATTGTACTGATACGACAGCCGGTACATGAGCGTTGTTACCGTAGAATATCGACACGAGGTCCTGCACCTTACTATATGATAAGAAACGCAACCCGTATCGGGCACGAGATCTGTTCGTTGCAAACGAGAGAACGATTACGTTGCTTACATTTCTCTGGTTCGCGATCGTGATAAAGCCAGATCGCTTGAGACATTCCAACAGCTTGATTGCTGTTGATGCAAAAATTTTGGCTTGATCACAGGGAAGAAAAGTTACGTAGTTCGTACTAGATATTCCGTTAAGGTCACAGAGCTATCCGTGAGCTTTTAACTGCTGTGCTTGATCGGTTGTTCCTGCATTAAGGCTAGACTTCGGTCAAATCTGAGCTTTTGAGCAATACAGTGCCACTACACGGATGCATACAGTAGGAAGCACTCGTATAACGCGTGTGAAAGTGAAATGATGAATATCCATTGTACTTTTGTTCGTTTGTGCGCGCAATGAGCGGTTGTTCTGCAATACTGTCAAAAAGTTTAAACAGAGATGCCGCTTTGAAAATCCACGTTTCCATCCGATTTGTTTGGACGATATATCAATAAATGCGCATATGTAAATGTGATAACCATTCTGAAGCAGTTTCAGCCAGTATGGCTGTGAAATAGAGAATGGAGACCCATCTTTTCGAAACCATTACATACCATGGGTGTAGTCTGTTGTCTACATAGACTACTGTACATCCATGCACTGGCAACATCAACTGCAAACCCATCGGTTTAACCGGAAATTCCCCTTAATCATTTCTAACACCAGCACTACGCTAGTACTAGGCTAAGATTAGCAGTGCAGACAATGCCGAGTGCCAGTGGCCCAGCGGTCATTATTCTAAATGTTTTCCCAGTAATCCATTTGCTTTCCGCAATCATGAAAATTTAAGTCTGTCGACCCAGCAATCGATATCATACGCAGCCGCCAAACTCCACTGGAGCTGCAGTCTTTAAATCCGGTTGGTGCAAAACAGACTTGTATCTGAGCTTGTTCTTCTGGAAGCGATCTTACACTTTGTGGTTATTACGAATTAAACGACATGCAAAGTACCGAAGCTCGCTGTGCAGTAGTGCACTACTGGTTAATCTTTGAAACCTTAAAATGCTTCGGCAGAAATTTTGACATTTAGATGGTGTGAAAATATTCACACCACATTTTCTGGTTGGGAAAACGGTACTGTAGCATGCGGTCTAGCTGTAGTCTACCAACCATTTCCAGAATTCCTGAATCTCCAAGACGGACACGGAGCATGCGCTCGTGTTCCGGCTAAGGTGTAGTTTCAGCAGCCGTAATCGTCGAATTCGGGGGGACAGTACTCTTTGCCTGTTAATGCAGCACTAATTAGAAAAACAATAAAATAATAGTTTATAATAAAACGAACATCACTTTTAATTATTACTGAAAATTGTAACTGAGTAAAGGAAGCATTTCTGTCTCCTATAATTAGCTCATCGACAACATAAATGTGCATTTATTTTAACTGAGAAAACCTTAGTTTTTGTGTTATATGCCGCTGCGCATCAGACATACGGTGAGGTCGATAATTCAGCTCTACAGTGAAAAGAAGCCAACACGGACAGGCAGGCTTAGTCGGGAGGCGCCCAGTCAGATAACGGCTGAAAAATACGTCTAGCGAATGAAATTAGGACCTTTACAAAGTCGCTTTACACTGTTTTTAGTTTTACATGCCTCGATGTCCGCGTACGTAGCTCCCGTAACATTTGGTAGAACGGTTACTAAACACCATGTGAAACTACGGTTAGATGGTCGGTGGTCTTACCATCGTTCGGACGCGACCAGCTCTTCATTTGCTCATTGCAGCGCTCTTCGGCTGCGCGTTGGACAGCAGTAAGATTGCTGTTCATCTCTTGCTGCTGTGCTACTACATCACGGAATGCTCCGATTAGCCCCGTATAAACATCGGTGGCTGCAACAAAACCGGCTTTGTTAAAGGTTGTCCATCAAAAGTAACGGGTATGCCGAAGCACGTTTGGTTTCCTGCTGGAAAGAGTCGTCGCGGCACTTACTACTTTCTGAAGGACGCCCATTGACTCGAGATACGGACAGACAAACAAGAACCATGCACAACACACACAGCATTGTGGAACGTATTATTCTGGCGTTCAAGAAAACCGGAAAATGTTACGAGTCGCAATTACCTGGAAGTACTGCAAGTGTTTAAGCCTTGTAAAGCTAGGCATTTGTACTATTGTACACAGATCGAAAGACTGCGGCCTTTACTTAAGATGCGCTATCCGTCCTTAACGACAGCGGTATGGTTACATCGAGAATTCCAGCTAACGATAGGTCTGATTACGGAATTTTTTCGTCCAGTTCGCGAACTACGGAGTACATTGTACTCGGTGGCTGATGGTCCAGATTGTACCTCTTTAAGTTTTCAAGTTTCAAGGTAATGTGTGGCGTGTAACCCGATCGATATAAACTGAATTTTGACTTTCCAGGGCGCAGGGTGTCTAGCTGGTTCTTACTCGTGATGTGTAGTTGTAGGACTCTGTATTTATTTCAGCCATACACAGACTTACAGTCGAATTACTTGATGTGATTGGTACTGGTTCACATTTACGAATATCAGCTGACGAAAATGAGAAAACTGCCAGATCAACGGAAGACAGTTCTGGTTATACAGTAATATACAAACATTATGCAGAAACTGCACCGGTCAGTTTCGCAGGAAATGTCACTCCCCATGAGAAATGTCTGTGACGCTGAATTGCATAGACCTGAGTCGAACGCAGTGATCGAGCACTGGAACTGTACTGTATTTACGAATACGTATTTCTGTTCTTTCAGACCGGTATACCGTTCTGGAAGAGCAGACACACGTATTCGTCTGTGCGTATAGTCCTACAGACAAACATGAGGCTTACAGTATTATTAAACGAAGACCAGAGTCAGAAAAGGTCCCAGTGTACTGTAATAGGTAAAAATGGCGTCTGTACACTCGGTACATATACCAAGTCATCTTTTTGATCTTTATAAATTAATATCAGTTTTCAGTCGGCTTGTTCCCTCTTTCCTCTTATAGTGAATCTTACGTCAGATCACACGATCAGTTTTTTCTCTCTACGTGCTCCAATAAAAGATACGAAAGGGTGCATGCAGTTCCTAAAGTCACTTTATAATATCTTCTCGCAGTTATTCGATGATACACTACTGCAGGTACAGATCTGTAATCTGTTAGAGACAGACTGACAAATTTCTCGGCACCGGAAGCCGGTAGTGTTCTCGATCGACTGACAGTTTTCTTGCGTTTTTTTATGTTGCGTGGCATGTACATGTATACTGCACAACAATGTCATAATTTTCGAATAATTTTTTGATGACTACTGTCCTACTGATAGAAAATCGGGTATTTTAGATAGATGATGCGGTACTGTACGCGCTTGCATTGCGACAGCAGCTGTAGACTGGTATACCATATCTTATGCAGCTCATGAATTTAATACCATACACAGCTCGTGAATCGACAATGAGCAGAATTACACGATGGTTCAGATGTTCTTGTTTTCCATCAGTAATACAGTATGGGCGCACTTTCGTATTCATTTACGCAAGCAGCTAAACAATTCGAAAATGGCATACCTTTATGCGACGTAGGTAGGAAAGATAAACATAACTGGACTGTATCTGATTACAAAATTCAGATACAAGCAAGTGGCAAGCCCTTCAAGTTACGTAGTTATCGTTCGACCTTTATGCAGTAGGGTCACCTGCATACTAATAACACAAAGACATCGAGCAAACGTGCTCATTCTGTGCTGTTCGAGCAAAACCCATCTCCGGCAATAAAATTTATGCACACGAACCTCCAAGTTAGCATAACACCGTATCGTGTACTGCAGTAACTGCACTGAAATGGCGCCATGATATTCACGTTCAGTGGACTCTAATCCCGTACGATGACATATTGCGGTACTGTGCCCCACCTTTTCATCACACTGTCCTCGTAACTGCGATAAAGCAAAATAAATAGAGAGGTTTACATTTTAACAGATATATACATAAGCTTCTTTTCCGTTGTGTAAAATGTTAATCAGTCGACACGTACTGTATATCATCGGATTCTCCCCTTACTTCTAGTCCGCGCCATACGGCGTACTGGTATATTCTATGACTAAAAATGCTATTTCAGGTGAGCGTCATATTAACTGTTGTATTTCTAGTTAATCATGCAAATTCGGACCAGCATGTTTGTACTTTGAAATGCAGTGCATACTTCGATGGATGTCAGAAATGCACGCATACCACGTTAATATGCTTGGGCAGGGGACTAACAGCAGTATGCGCATCTCACTTCAACGAAACCTCTACGGAACTGTACGACGTTTATTTGCGGGATAATAAAATCACTGACTTTTCAACATTCCCGAATTCTACCATCAAAATACTGAACATCGCCAAGAACCGCATAACCAGTTTGACAAAGTCAGATTTGGAGCGATTTCCCTTGCTAGAGCAACTCTGGATGGACGACAACTCGATAAAATCTCTACCAAAAGATGTTTTCCAAGGAACGATTCACATTGAGGCGTTACACATGGCCGGCATGGGACTCACCGATCTACCAACTGACGTGTTTAAACAAACCCGAGCGTTGACGTTTTTAGATTTAAGCCGCAACGGATTCAGCAGCGTACCGGATAAAAGTTTCTCACCCGGAAATCGAATCACCACCTTAATGTTAAATGACAATCCCATTACTTCCTTTGGGAGATCGGATTTCATACAGCTGAAACAACTGGAAATATTGCACTTACGGGCATTGCAAATAACACTGATTATAAGTGAAACTTTTAGTTCACTGTCTCGCCTGAAAGTTATTGACTTGGATTTTAATAGTCAGTTGAGGTTCATTGATGAGGATGCGTTTGGGTGGTGCAGTAAACGTCCAGGAAAGTATGCGGCTAGCTTGAGCTCGGTGTCCATTCGGTCGTGTGGACTGAGTTCTTTGGATCAGCACACTTTCAACGTTATGGAACTGGAATCGTTCCGATTTATCGGCAACCCGTGGGAATGTGACTGCAGCATCCAATGGTTGATCAACAAAACAAAATGGGAAGGGGCCAGAGCGAAAGAAGTTATTGTTCGGGAACTGGACAGCTCAAGGTACGTACGACTGCGCATAAATATGTATGGTCGTACACGACTGAGACTTAATCCTCGACGAACTTATTAAAATCGTATTGCGTCAAAAAAAAACCCGTCTGATGTATTGCAGTATTAGACTGATCGGAATTTAGACTGGTTTCAAAATAGTAGGGTTTTTGCGTGCTTTAACGTCATAAGACTATGCATACATACTATAACAGATGCAAAGCCTTGATTCCGTAAAAACTACTGTACTAAAAGTGCCAAAGACCTGAAAAAACACGTAGTATCATTTCTATCTGCATCATAACTTAATCAAATTTTCAACTAAAGAGTTTAACTGTTGTTGCCAGATGTGACAACGACAAATGGAAGGGAACGCCTCTTTCCGCGGTTCCCGTTGCCGAATTGGACGAAACGTGCTACAAACCGGCTCAGCTGCTCAAATTTGAGCGTCCCCTGACTCGCTTGCGCTCAGGGGATAAAGCTATCGAGGCGAAAACGTTTTTTGAACTAGTCATGATCTTACGAAATTTCATTGCATAATGGCTGCATGCGTAAAGCTTCCAAGGCACCATAGTGGGCTATTAATGCAGTACACCGGGGGGAAATGTCACCTTATATTCTTTGAACTGCTTCTGATATAAAAAACCTGTGCATCTACGACCTTTTCTCGAATTCTGCAACCTGAAAGAAACCAGGAACTTTGAGAGTAATTATTGTACCTTTACCACTCGCTATAGCCTTTCGTTGTAGTAAGGCGATGATCGATACGCAAAATGTCGAAATGCAGCGTTTTTAGAAAGTTCAAATACTTCAGCGTAATGGTTTAAAATTTCCAAATATTCAGCACAGAACTGCATCGTTTTCAATCAGCCAGCACGCTTTAATTTGTTGGTTTTTTAACCTCCTTCGTTTGCGTTTATTGTCGCTCGGCACAAGTCGGATGGGGTGACGTCTTTCAGGTATGTTTTCGTACATGCGAGTGTCCGTAAAGTGGCGTACAGAACACTCTGTAGTTGGTACCGGTTCAACATTACGACATCCTTCTGATGGCTTTCAGATGATACTCAAAATTCAGAAACTGTTGGGATGGAAGGAAAGCTTTTATCCTACGATAAAACCGCACCCATAGCACCAATGCGTCTAGGAAATGTCTCCTTTCAGGGAGGATTATACGTTTGTCGTTTCTGATGTACACAGTTATCCATAACAATGTTTTGCAAAGGACTAACCGAATGTATTGAAACTGAATGTATGTCTGCTGTTCCAGAACGGTATGGACCAGAGTGAAGTTTCCGGTAAGCGAGAACAAAATTAGAAAGGTCACAGTGTGGTACGCACAGAATCACTTCTGTGAACTCGGTACGCAAACAGCATTACCTGACCGGCGCACTCGCTTGTACTGACTCTCAGGTCAAGCGACAACTTCTTTACTAATAACTTTAATAATTGAAACTCGGCATTGCCATAAAGCTTCCTACTCAAAAAAATGGAAGTTTTCCATACACGCCAATTTTGAAGCAAGGAGGCATATCGCACATAATCCGAACACAAGCGACACCTTTGCATAAATTAAAGAAGGACACCCTAGCCGCATTGGTATCATGGTTAGGGCAAATGTCGAACGCAAGCCTAGCTCTGCAAACAATTCTGCACGATTAAAATGTGTCGAAAAATCGTACCAGCTTAAGGTCATCAAAGTATTATAACAAGCCACGCAAGGACGCAGTTGACGAAGTACTTGATCAACAAATACCGCAACAAGTCGTGGAGGTTCGCTAGCACTGGCGTTTTTGCGATTAATTCTGCTGCAAAAAGCTGTGGCAAACTTCTCGACACTGAAACCATTGAGACAACGAAAAGCAGCATACATTATTCTGTTTTCAGTTGGAGTTGCCTTACAATTATACGTATAAGTACCTGTTTCTTGTACAATGATGGCATGGTTTTCTGTTCATTTATTAATGGCAACTGATGCTAAAATTCAACAACAGAGATTGCCCACACTATGCAGGTAATTATAAATATGAGCTGCTTACACGATGACTAATATGGCATTGTTTTGATATCAGTAATATGCACACACTTTCCGTACATAACTGGTAATTTATGCAAGCCATGCAGGTCGAAAGTGTACATACCTCACTATGAAAGGAAGCAAGCAGGAAAGATAACTGGGCTGTATTTACTTCGATAAAAACCATAAACCAGCTGGCAAGCCTTCCCGGCTCAGCAGCTAGTAATCGTTCGCCCTTCACCTGCAGACTAATACAAATACACCGAACAAGCGTTCTCATTCTGCGTTACTCAAGCAAAACCCATATCCGGCGATATATGCACACTTACCTGTGTTTTATTTCTCTTTGCATAACACCCTTATCGTACCTGTATTGAGAATGGCACAATATTAATGTACACTGGACTTTAATCCAGTGCGCCGATAACACCGAAGTAAATGTGGCGTTTTATTAACATGGCTTCCTTTCCGTTGTGTAGAATGTTAGTCGACACGTTTATCATCCGTGGATTTTCTCCTAACGTACAGTTCTCGCTGTTTCCTGTTCTGATGTAACTTTTTAGAAATGGTCCAGAAATCGTATATTATCATATTAATTGCCACATTTCTTGTTGTTTATGTAAAGTTGGACGGGCATGTTTGTTCTTTGCCATGTAATCCATATTCCGAGGGATGCGAAAAATGTACAAATTCTACATTCCAGTGCACGGGGAAGGGACTAACATCAGTCTGCGCATCGTTTTTCAATGAGAACTCAACGAGAATGCACGATGTGGATTTGCGGGATAATAAAATCTCCGATTTCTCAACATTCCCCAAATCCAGCATAACAGTTCTGAATCTTGACAATAACAACATTACTCGTTTGACAAAGGCCGATTTGGAGCGGTTTCCGTTGTTAGAGCATCTGTGGATTGAGGACAACCCGATTAAAGTCCTCCCGAAAGATGTGTTCGAAGGGATCCCGCATATCGAAATGCTGCATATGGCTGGAATGCAGCTGACGGATTTACCAAATGACATATTTAAACAGACCAAAGCGTTGACGCTCCTGGATTTAAGCCGGAACAAATTGACCAGTGTACCGGAGAAATGTTTCCAACCCGGAAATCGAATTACCACCTTAAAGTTAAAAGACAATCCCATTGCTTTGTTTGGGAGGTCGGACTTTAGTCAGTTGAAAAAACTGGAGATTTTGGATTTGGAGGGATTACGGATAACGATCATTGTGGACCATGTGTTTAGTATGTTGCCCAACTTGCGAGAGGTCAATCTGGACTTCAATAGCCAACTGAGATTTATCGATGAGAATGCGTTTGGGTGGCAAAGTAAAGAACCCGAGAAGTTTGCCGCCAGTTTGAGCTGGGTATCGATTCGATCATGTGGTCTGAGTAGTCTGGATCAACATGCCTTTAATTTTATGGGATTGGAATCGTTTAAATTTACCGGGAATCCGTGGGAATGTGACTGCAGTATTGAATGGCTGATTAATAAGACGAAATGGGAAGGGTCCAAAGCGAAGGAAGTTATGCTTCTAGAACTGAACAGCTCGAAGTACGTACAGCTACATAATCATATATTATGTACACACCACATGACTGCGACAATTAATCTTTAATTTGATAGAAATTAAAGTGTCACTGCAATTGTATGCGCACTTTGAGCTAGTAACTGTATACATACTGTAATAGCTGAAAAAAACTTTAATTCTAATAAAGCTTCTACAAAACAACCAAAACATCAAACGTATCAAATTCTTATGCGCTTTGTAGCTTCAGAATTCCAAGTACAGATTGCTTGTTTCTTCTACGAATAGATGTGACGTTTTATTAATAACGGCATGAGTTTTTAAACTGCCTTTGATGTACAAAAACTATTTATTTGCAAGTATAGATCGCTTGTTTCTTCTAGATGCGACAACGGCAGATGGAAAGGAACGCCCCTTTCCGCCGTTCCCATTCCGGAACTGGAAGGGCCCTGCAACAAAAAGAACGACCACCCGTCCAAAATTGATCATCCCCTGAGTCGCCTGAGTTCCAGCTTGAGTACGGTGACGACCATTATGATCATAACCTTGCTGGTCTGCTGTATATCGGTCGTATTGGGCATTTTAATGTTCCGCCGGTGTACCCGTCAGACGACTCTACCACCGGCGGTTAATCAGTACCGCGCCATCTACAACCAAGGCCATGTACAGTCAATGGAGGAAGGCTTGGAGAAAGACGCGAAAAGTCCCTATGAATTATGATCGTCTGTTATCAAATAATGTGATAAAATACCCGCAGTCAATGCAAGTATTTGCCTTATGATGTTTATACACCAGATGTTACTGTGTGAATTGTGCGGGATGTTCTTCGGCTTTGCTGTTAATTTTTGTTTGTTAGTTTCGTTGGAGAAACAGCTTTTGTTGAGTTAAAAGTGTGTTTGTAAAAACCCGCCACCAGATGTGTTTTTTTAGGACGAAGAAGTTAGATAGTTTTGCACAATTTTCACATTATAAGCAGCGTTATTCTCAATCTCGAATTGGACCAATCTTTTGCATTTGGATTTGCCCCGCTGTACTGCTGTATATGCATGTATCATGTATAAGTGAGAATTGTAGATTTAACATGGATAAAACGGACCTCAGGGGACTGCACATAAGGAAAACATCTTATATGTAAATTATATTTTTTTAATGCGAATAAATGAAAGTTCAGGAGATGTTGCATGCGCCCCTGCATGATTAGCTCGCTCTACGGAACCTGATACTACCTCAGAAGTTTTTTTGTTTTTCGAAAGTGAGCAGAACTGCATGGAGTTTCCTTTGGGGAAACTAATTAATGTGCAAAGAAAGTATCCAAATAACATTAACTGGCTGGATTTTAAGTCGGTCGAGCTGTACATACTATAATACAACAAGGTTCTTAAATTACATTAGTCAAAAAAAAAATACGGTAAACTGGCACTTTAGTACAGTAGCAGCTACGGTAGCTGTCGATCGTTTGGATCATTTCCTCTCCAATATTTCATACGATAGTCATATTTCAAATCTTTATCTACAAACAAAACGCTAAATGTCAGTTATCGCAACCGTAACTGTTATTGCTGCAATCCTTGTAAAAGGTATGTACGGTACTAACTTCGTCGCTTATTAGCATACCGGGCAGAAAATGCCGGCATATAGTTTTCGAACTGCTTGTGATGTACCCAAAGTAATCATTTGCAATTTTGCTGGATTTCGGAAGTTAGAACCTAACTAAAGAGTGCATCGCAACCGTTACCATTTCGTCGTGATAAGCACATCTTTAGGCAGTGGCTAAAAGGTAAAAAGCCGCCGTATGTACAGTATCCAGAGCGGCGCAAAAGCGCAACATGAGGAAGAACTTAGGATGAGGAAGTTCCGTTCCCCAGCTAACCACAAGCCATCTCACTTCAAGTCGCTAAGATAACTATGGTTTAGCTTGTGTTTACCGCTGTCAATGAAGTTTATCAGCATTTCGTGCTTCAGAAGGAAGAACACGTTACAGTGCATGTTTTCGTGGGAGAAGGTTTCTGTTCCATTCGAAGTTGGGTTTCTATATGCACACACGTGTAAAAGAGTGCAGGTGGTGCACGCGTTGGATATAGACACCCTTGCCCTTGTCGATAAGGTATTGGGCACACACTTTTTCTACAGTACGTTTCCTGCTGCTCCAAACGTGACTGTTCATGGATATGTCAAGGGATCGAACAAGCAGCTCGAGCTCGAACGGAAGGGGAA
>JAQGAU010004274.1:0-11856 GCA_034698045.1 Paramacrobiotus richtersi | reverse complement strand
AATTAAACCAGTCATACGTATTAACCCGATTAAAATACCAACACGTAAGAACGCGCTTCCTAACGGTGCAGTAGCTCTTTTTCCAGCGAATTATGCACCTTCAGTTGTCAGTTTTTTTGCATAGAAATCAAGATCCATCACAGCAAAACGATCATTTACGACAATTACAGTTATGACAATCGACTAACGTGATAAGTTTAAAGTGTGATTTCACGATTGTTCCGTACAGTGAGACAGTTTACCGAGTAGAAAGTTTTCCTTTACTCATGTTTCATTAACTCGAAGACACTGTGAAACGTGCGTATATTTTCTGAGATTTATAAGATTGGGATGTCTGGTTTTACATTCAGTTGCTGTTACCCGGTTCAGCTGCAATGGTGAGCAGCCAGAAATTGGCTACATACAGGTTCAGCTCAGCATGTTTTCTGCATGGACAGATTTGCAATAAACAAGCTTTTTGCCAACCTGGACTAATTTAAATGTGTAGAGGACAGGACCAATCTACTGCCACTAAAATGTAGTAATCAAATAGCTACTCTAATGCAATATCGATGCTGATTGTTTTACAGTACTTCGCATAAATAACGGTTAATCTGACCGGGTAAAGTATAGTATGTGCTATATGTTACGCTTAAGTATCCCTTCCATAGTGCGACATTGAATAACGTAGGCGTTATTCCTTTCGAACCTTACAAGTTACAGTGAAACAATGCCACACAACATTCAACAGCCGGTAAACCGTACACTTCTCGGATTTACATAATGTGTATCGGGGCTTCCGTTTTTAGGTGCTGCCGAATGGGCCACAGCAGTCTACCGACAAATACAACTGTATTTTTTTGACAAAACTACGCTATGCAGACTCGTTAATTATACTATAGTATGGAACGGTTCCACCGTCATCGGCGGTGCCGGTCTGCTTGTACCGGACAAACGTTTCACATCATCGGCTTCCTACTTTCCCTTTTCAGCTGACAAGAGCTGAAGACACGGACGGTCTCACATTCCTTGTGCACACAAGTAATGCTGATTGTACACATTGACTTCAGAATAACTGATTAAGAATTGTCATCTGGGAAATCATCCTCAGTTTGCATTGATATTACTGTACATATTTTCTTTAACAGAAACAAACTGTTCTTACGCCTTATTGATCAGAGTCAGTAGAATTGTCAGCAATAGCATGCTGTACGTTTTTCAAGGTCTTATCTTACTCGACATACAAGTTCAGCGAACATACTGTAATAATAATGCCACTCACGTAAAAGAACTGTCTAAAGTGATTTCCGATTAGAAGAATCAAATATAGCCTATTTCGTGCTGACATGGGCGACCTTTACGTCGGCGCTCCTCCGTCACTTGATTGAACTCAGCCATAGCTATCTCTCCTGGATCTTGAGACTCGAAATCATCTGAGCAGGCCGTTCGTTCGCTGTAGGAGTATGGAGAACTCTTCTGGGGTGGAACAACCTGTGAGAACTGAATACTGGACATATCCGGGCTGAAGGCGTAGGATCGTACGACAGGTGCCACACTCCCAAGTGGAACGTTCCCATTTGGAATGACCGGCATCAGCTGAGGTTGTGCGTGCTGTAACATCCGCGGTAACTGGAACTGTGCTTGCTGCTGCATCTGCGGTAACTGGGATCGAGCTCGCTGCAGCATCTGCGGTAACTGGGATTGAGCTCGCTGCAACATCTGCGGTAACTCGGATCGAGCTCGCTGCAACATCTGCGGTAACTCGGACCGAGCTCGCTGCAGCATCTCCGGTAACTGGGATTGAGCTCGCTGCAGCATCTCCGGTAACTGGGATTGAGCTCGCTGCAGAATCTCCGGTAACTGGGATTGAGCTCGCTGCAGCATCTCCGGTAACTGGGATTGAGCTCGCTGCAGCATCTCCGGTAACTGAGATTGTGCTTGCTCGATCATCTGCGGTAACTGGGCTTTTGCTTGTTGCAGCATCCGTGGTAACTGGGATTCTGCTGGCCGCAGCATCTGCGGTGACTGTCCGAAGTTCAGGAACTGTGGTGACCGTGGAAGTGATTGACAGTCGACCGAACAGAACATCGATGTCGTGATGAAAGTGACGAATACCTACAATGATAATGAAGTAAACAGGGTCGGTAAATATCGCATTTATATGTTAAGGAATTAATTCCTTACCAGCATTTTTGGCTTTGCTCATGTGT
Organism: Paramacrobiotus richtersi; assembly: GCA_034698045.1. Lineage (NCBI taxonomy): Eukaryota > Metazoa > Tardigrada > Eutardigrada > Parachela > Macrobiotidae > Paramacrobiotus > Paramacrobiotus richtersi. The sequence continues at coordinate 9,667 of JAQGAU010004274.1, read as the reverse complement.
CCAGAAGCTTCGGGTAAATGGGCCTAATACCAGTACCCGTACAATACCTGTACACAGCATGGGCAACAAGAAACTCAAAACACACAAACTACGAAAAACCTAAATCAGTGTAGTAGCTGACACGAATAATCGAGATCATTCGGTTAATGCAGCAGAATTACTGGTTGTTGCATTGCCTTTTATGAGCGTTGGCGCAACCGGATAACACCCCCTGAATGTCCTACTAATTACGTGCGAGAAATGGATATAATCACCGGGCAAAAACTGCTTGCCGCAGGCCCGCAGTGCATAATTATAACACGGATTTTGTGACGGATACAGGAAAGGATGTATCAGCAGACGGCAGATTCTCTGCTGCTAAATACTAACTCTAGTGTTTTCTTGATCTTATTTTTTTTCTGTGCAAGTTTTGCGCGTTAATATAGGTCAGTACCCAACAGTTGTACATTAAAAACCAGAAACACATTTCCTTATTTAAGTCAACAGTATCCATAACACATATCCCGTTTCCACGCTGTATTTGAACAGTTTTGTGCTGGCGCTGGAACTCAGTTGATCGGGGATTGCCGTTATTCTCCCGTATTCTGCGTCCTGTATCTTTGATAAAAGCCGTCGCTCTAGGTCCCCAACTACCAATCGTTGCAAACCCAATCGGCTAAACCAGGCACCGATCACTCAGCGCGTTGTATCGTGTCTCCTTCTTCCGGTCGCGTTGATCGGCACCAGTACAGTGCCGCCCGCACCAGCACTGTACTGATGCGGGGATGTAAAAATCAACACCCGTGATATCCCAAACAAGTGGTTCGCCTGACTGCCATGGCATAGGTGTTAAACCGTCGGGGCGTTTGCCGTCTCCCCTATTCAAACCGGGTGGTCCCCGTACTGCAGGAAAGTTTGATGATGTTAGAGCCCGACGAATTACATCATTCCAAGCAGAGTGTCTAGAGTGTTGACCTTTACTACGCTTACACACAAGTCCGTGGTGACCAAGGGCGTTCACTTGTGATCTGCACACACAGCGGTGCTCTCTACGGAAGTCTGCTCCCAAACAGAAAACAACTGCGGTCCTTAAATGCAAATCGTTCAGCAGGGCTCCAAAAGTGCAAACTGGTAACGTACGCATCTTATAGTTCACATTCCCACGTACGCATTCACAGTTCCTTTTGTATTAAATATGACAGCCTTTCTCAAATTAAACGGTTCCCACCTGACGCCGTTCCGCTACAAGGCCATTCGTTTTGGTCACTGCTTTGTCAAATGTCGCTGCGCCGTTTCTTCTGTGCCTAAATGTCGCACCCCCATATAAAAACCGCCTCGTCATGACCAATTCGCGACGGTCTACAATATAGCCCTGTAGACGCTGGTAATATCACATTACTGATATCCATCGACTCGTTTAAAAATGGCGCACAGCCGAGGTGGGAACCAGGAAACCACTGTTTAAGTGTGACCTGGAACTTAATGCGACAAAAGATATTTGTCATTATGCTTAGATTAGATTTTTGATAATATTTGCTCTTAAGAGAACATTTCGGACCAAGTGCGATTTCAGAAGACTGAACGGACAAGAAAAGAGGGTGGAGCTGTCGTGCAGAATTGAACTTCAAAACAACTCGATAAAAATCAGTCGACAATCTGATAAACGTACAGCTTGGACAAAAATAGGTTTGCGGTTAAGTTTCTCCAAAACCTGGCTCAATGTTCAGTTCAAGTTTACGGCACTACAGTCATCATTCTGAACAGCGCATACACGAAGTTAAATTCTAATTTACTGTCTTCAAATTAAAACTGAACAGCGCCCAAATGGCGGTGGCCCATATAGAAATCTCCAGCTACCGTGAACTATACAATCAAGAGCGCAGCAATAACGACACTGTCCGCGCGGCAGAGTCATTGTACAGCTTTTATCATCTCCGTCGGAACTCGGTGAATTATACGGAATACACTGATGACGTCGAGGTGTCCGGATGGAAATTCTGGCTGTTTGTGGCTTTTGTTATCTATACCGCTGTGACGGCGGTGATTCTGAATGCCACAGCAATTTATCAGCTGCTCGTCGCGGAAAAGGACCCGGTGGAGAAGTGGTCCATCAGGAGCTTGTTACTGGCCAATTCATCGGTTATCAATATCATTTTTGTGGCATGTGTCTATGTTTGGGAGGCGTTGTTCTTGTTTAAAGGAAGATGGATGTTTTCACTGGATTTTTTTGTGTTCTGGTACGATGTACAAAATTGCGGAGTAAATTCAACCAAAATTCATTTCAGTTTCCATCAAGATTTGAAAACTAAAAAAGTATTGGTAGAAGTTGAACATTATAAAATTATATGATGTAATTAACGTAAAAGGCAAAACATATTATGTTTGTTAACTACAACTACTTGTTACACAACTGAAAACGGCAAACTGAATGAGTATAAAATCGCGAAAGAAGAAAAGTATTTTGAGAATATTATTTAAAAAAAGAAATTTCAGTGACAGATAAGTTTAATAAATTGTTCGATATACTGAAAAATCACTTTATCCTCATAAACAACAATAAAAACAGTTGCACACATGCTTATTATGACACTTTCCTCAAGAATTTAATTATGCAGTACCTTCACGCAGAAACTCCAAGAAAACTGCAATCAAGATAAATTTCTAAATAAACTGTCTGCATTGCAGTGTCAACATTGAGGAAGTCTTTTCCGGAATGATCAACGTGATGCTTATCTCCCTATGTTTCAATCAGCTGTTACAGTTGGTGATCGTGACCCACAATCGCGGCTTTTGGATTAGCATGGCGCTTGTTTTGAACATGTTTCCGGTGTTGTATAGCGCGGCGTCGGCTGCGCCGTGGCTAATCAAACGTCGATTTGTTGTGGTATATTATGCCGATGGAATCGTCGATATCAGCCAGTGGCATGGGACGGATATTCAACAATATGCCCGCCATGTTACTTTCGCGTAAGTCACGAATGGTCTGTTATTTGATTAAATTACATTCGCATTTTCAGTTTTGAATTTCTATACAATGAACAACTGCATCATGGTGAAATTTTGTACTGTTACCAAAAGGTAGTCAAAAAAACAACATAACTTTGGTTGAAACAAAGACTACAAATGTTAATTTTTGGCAATATCACATTATTGCATTACGATATTAAAACTATGGTACAACTTATACAATCAAACTATATATGCACGCGAATGAATTTTTTGACTATAATTTTCTGTAGAACGTTTTCATGCTGTATTACTCGTAACAAACGGTACATACATGAATTATGTGTTGAAAAGCTGTCATGCAGTTTTTATGCAGTCAGCAAGCTGACAACGCGATTCGCATCCAGTATGCACTTTCCAATACCAAGCTGTTGTGATACACGAGGTGTACAACTGTTTAAATCTGTTCCGTTTATTACACTTGCTTATTATATGTATTTAACTTTATTCAGTTATGATCGGCGTACTTGATCCCCTAGCATCCAACTACATCTGATGTATTATGTCTGTACCTAGGGATTTGGTCTTCCCCTTCGTCCTCTCCCACATCTTTCTCTTTATCTCCTTCGGCATCCACATCAACCGCAAGCCCCGCCCCTCCTACTCCCGTATGGGCTCCCGTGAAGCGCCGGTATTCTGGCGCGCCGAGCAACCGGACGACGACGTCTTCCACCATGAGGCTTCCGACCACCACTGGGCCGACGTGACGCCCGTCATCCCGACGGACAAGACTCCGCGCCTCTCCATCGTCCAGAAGCAGCGCCTGCCCTCCAAGTCCGATCTGGCCAAGGCCAAACTGAAGACATTTAACTGGATCCCGGGAATGTTTTTGGCCATCAGTGTGATGTTTGATTCATGGTACTATGGCATGTTCTTTATGGTGGTTAATATGGGATGGCCGTTTGTCAAGTGGATCTATGTGCTGCATGTGATACCGGTGTTTATTCGGCCTATTGTGGTGATTGTGGCTAAATCGTTGGAGATACGGAAAAGGCGGGAAGAGGAGCGGAAGGAGCTTGAACAAAACAAGCACTAAACCATTTCCATGTGATTATGCTGCTGGCACAGAGAATAACACGGATACATAAGAAGAAGTATCAGCAGAAGAAATTCATCTGATCTACAAACTGACTTTACTGTACTAGTAGCGTTATGCTGTGACGAGCGGAGAAGTTTCTACATTTTCACGTTCCACCTGCATGGTATTACAGTACCTACGCATGTACTGTGTGAATTGTACTACGGTGACCGCACCACAGTTGCACTTTCGAAGCAATGGATGTTCTTAACATGTTGTTCTTAATGTTTACAGATTAATAGATTCCTTATCTGGCTGCTGACTAGCGTGCAGTATGCCACAGATACCTATCTGAACGACATACAAGTCTTTGATCTAAAGTCGATTTTCAAATGCAAACAAGAACACCATTCTGCTTGTCGTGTACTTCATCTTTTATTTTTTTTTTTTTTGAAAGTAACAATGTATTTGGCGTAAGTCCGGTCTCATCTTTTATGGTCTTATACAATGTTATGATATGATCATGCAGTGAATTTTTTTGTAACGACTTCTGATTTTAGAAGAAAACATTCCTAACGTTATAACATAAATCTTCAGGAATTTACGAACTACACATTTAGTGCAGCGGCAAGGAACGTAGACAAGTATCTTAATTTTTAATTAATTTTCGGCAGTTGTTTGGTACATATCTTCCAACTGCACTGCCGCATTGCAAAAGCGTAAACGGGCAGCAAAAGAAGGTGGGGCTGTTTTCCAGAATGAACTTCAAAATTGATAAGCATCACTTGACAATCAGATAAGGACGCAGCTTGGCAAAAAGAATGTTTGTGTCCAAGTTTCTTCAATACATGACATCTTTCCGAAAAGTCGCTACAAATAATTTTGTTCAAAGAAAACCCAATGGCAGTCGCCCACATAGAAATCTCCAGCTACCGTGAACTGTACAATCGCGAGCGAGACAGTAACGACACTATTCTTCCAGCAGAGTCTCTGTACAGTTTTTATCATCTGCGTCGGAATTCGGTGAATTACACGGAATATTATGGCGACGAAGAGGTGCCCGAGTGGAAGTTCTGGCTGTTTGTGGCGTTCATTATCCTTACTACTTTAACGGCATTGATTCTGAATGCGTTGGCAATTTATCAGCTGCTCGTCGCGGAGAAGGACCCGGTGGAGAAGTGGTCTATCAGAAGCTTGTTATTGGCGAATTCATCGGTTATCAATATAGTTTTTGTGACATGTGTGTATGTTTGGGAAGCATTGTTCTTGTTTAAAGGAAGATGGATGTTCTCAGTGGATGTTTTTGTACTCTGGTAGGATGAAAAAAAAATTTGAAAAGAAGTCAACTTCAGTAAAACATTGCTGACTAATCTGCAATATTTCACTAACGAATTACGATGTTGCAGTTTTTTATCGTATTCATTATTACGGTTTTAGATTGTTCTACATTACTATGTTACTGTAATTGTTCACATTTACCAGAAATTTATATCACGCTCTTCAGTTGGATTATGTTCTGTATTTGGCAGTAGCCGAGAAACAATGAAAGTTTCAGACATCGAATAATGTGTTTATCTTAATTCATTGCAGTGTAAACATCGACGAAGTGTTTTGCGGATTGATCAACACAGTACTGATCAGTTTATGCTTTAACCAACTGCTACAACTGGTGATCGTGACCCACAACCGCTGTTTCTGGATTACCATGACCGTGATTCTGAATCTCTTTCCGGTGTTGTACAGCGCGGCATCGGCAGCGCCATGGCTGATCAAGCGCCGTTTTGTTGTGGAGTATTACGCCGATGGAATCATCGATATCAGGCAGTGGCATGGGCCGGATGCTGTCCAATATGCTCATCGCGTTGTCTTCATGTATGTGTATAATTATATGGCATGGTACACATGTAATACATCTAACGGTAGTTATTATTTCAAATTAAAAGCTGAACTGTTTTTGTGATGTTTATGAAGGAAGCTGCAGTTTTCGTATATACTGTATATACGTATACGTATATGTTCAATTTATGAACATTCTGTCCTGACAGATCAGCTAGCTCTGCGACGAGAAGTAATTAGTACTGTAGGACCCTAATAAGCAAAGAAAAGTAATTACATTAAAACTGTTTTAAAAAAGGTTAAAACTGTGTAATTCAATCTTGCTACAAGCTTTACAATAAATTGTATCTGTAATGTATTTTAAAACGCGAATACACTCTAGCGGTGAATTTAAACATATCGGGCACCCGGTAATGTCCATGCTGCACTAGCTGTTACTGTTTTGTACAGGGAGCTGGTCGTACCTTTTGTCCTCTCCCACATCTTCCTCTTGTTCTCCTTCGGCATCCACATAACCCGCAAGCCCCGCCCTTCCTACTCCCGCATGGGGTCGCGTGAAGCGCCCGTGTTCTGGCGCGCCGAACAACCCGACGACGATGTGTTCCATCCGGCCGACCATCACTGGACGGATATCACGCCCGTAACCAAGACCCCTCGGCTCTCCATCATCCAGAACCAGGGTTTGCCTTCGAAGGCAGATTTGGCCAGGGCAAAACTCAAGACATTTAACTGGATTCCTGGGGCGTTTTTGGCTATCAGTGTCATGTGTGATTCATGGTATTACGGCATGTTGTATATGGTGATTAATGGAGGGTGGGCATTTGCCAAAGGGGTGTATGTGCTGCATGTGATACCCGTGTTTCTCCGGCCTGCTGTGGTGATTGTGGTCAAATCGCTGGAGCTACGGAAAAGACGGGAAGACGACCGGAAGGAGCGTGAACAGAATAGGCACTAAAAATTTTGCTGTGTCTGCGCTTCTCTGTGAAAGTTTCGGTGGAAAACGTAAATATGCGCAAAGCAATGATGACACCTCTTCTTACTGGGCGTTGGTCGTTAGTGAAGTCTCTCGTTACAGATGAACTGTTTGCTTGATAATGGACGAAAACCTGTGTGTGGATAATACGCCGCTCATAAGAATGATAAAAAACCGAGGAATCTTAAGTATCTTTATTAATCTGCGTATTGCATCACAACATTGTTGACTGCCAACTGTTGCGTTATGATATCACAGGGACTGATTATCGACTAATTCACTTTATTGTAACGGGAGATTTTCACGGAACAGTATTTTTTGATCGTATGCTGTTTACCAGCATTGTTTTCGTCATGAATTGTCAAGACCACGAGCTCTATCTGTTCATTCTGTTCGCGTCATATTCAAGTATGCCGGAAACCGTACTGGATGTTTAATATATCGCAAAGAAAGGGAACGTTGGTTTCTTGCGGTATGTAATTTACTTCCTCCTTCGCTCGTCATCATTACAAAGTCCTGATAGTCACCGTTTACGAAAAAACAACTGCAGAAACATACGGCGATTAGTTAAAAACATGTTACGGCAGCATAGAAAAAAATTTTTCTTTTAATTAGTTACCCCCTACTTTCTAACGCGAGCTGGTAAAATAGATCGCAACAGCGGCAATGACCGCTCCAGTAATTCCGGCATGGGCATTCTTCCCGGCAGAATTTGTATTACACAGGTTCCCGTTACAGTAGCACATTTGCGTGGCAGTATTTGACTCGGTACCAGTCCAGGTGCACTCCATTTTCCTCCCATCAGCAGTTTTGGCGCATCCTTTAGTTATTGTCGCTACAAATAAAGTAACGTATGTACGTATTTCTCAGCACATAAGTATGAACAGTTTCGACGCACAAAAGTGCGTATATATATATCATTTTGATGGTCGTATCGATACATATCCGTTTAACAGATGATTATATCTTTCCGCACAGTTATTTTTAATAGGGATCGCCAGAATGGACATGGAATCATAGAAGACGCCATTAGACTTTGGTTTCGGAACGTTTCGGTTTGCCTTTCCTCTGGCGATTCCGGGTGTTTTGCCGAATAAGCGTGTAAAAGCGTTTCCCGTTTATTACCTCTGACCTCGCTGTCAATCACTCGCTTTGTGTAGCACGTCCACTTGTCAGGACATCGTATCCAGCTTAGACTATTCGCTGCCGCGGGCTCCGTGTAGCAGTCGATTCCATTCCCGTTTACGAAGTCTGTAACGTCAATCGTTGACTAATATCGTTGACTTTGTACGATGAACAATACAAGGCATTAGGTTTAAAAATGAAGTCGCGGAATATACAAAATGTTGTGATTATGAACAGAACGGTGGTATGGTACGTCGACTGAGATCTCATAATTATAAGTAAACTTTGTGTAACGGATCAAAAAAATGTGTTGTCCTTAAAGGACTTTGCGTGCCGGTTGGTTTGACTGCTTGGTAATAAGCAAGCAAAACAAACAAACGGACAAACCGGAAGCTGTAGTGGCACAATGCACGACTATTAAGTTACTGTGCACTCTGTGCGGATGTTTTCTACGCCAGGAACAGTAAAAATTACCTCCTACCCACTGCACCATCCATCATCGACGACATTACTGAAATCTGTGCCACACAATCATGGCATGCATGATGCCACCATGTATATCGAAAGTGCAAAAAAACAATAAGTGCACCCTCTAATTATATTATTCATACTGTTACTCACAGTTTTCACCGCAACTGTATATATTAACCTATTTCGATACGGTTGAAGGATACCGTTTACTTACTGGATTGCAGGACACAAAATAAGGTCAATCCAACGGCAAGACAAACAGCCGATAAAAATGCCATATTCTGAGAAGGTAATAATTCGGGTAAGAAGTAAAACTATATAAAATTAAGTCAGGTGGTAAGAAAGGTACAATATTAAGCCGCAATCGCGTTCAGAAGTGTGGTTCAAATCGAAAATCTATGAGAAGCGATATCTTGCCAATCGTACTGTAATGTGCTAATAATATTTCTGGGATTATACCTGAAATCCTTCCTGAACCTAGCAATCTAAGGTTGTATGCTTTATCAATAATGTAAACAATTTACATTACTCTGTACCTGCCAGAGTAAACTAGCAATTCACATTTTACTTCTACAACACGGGACCAAGTTGTGATAAAGTCAAATGTCAACATACACGTGTGCCTATAACGCATTTATGCAAAGAACAGAATCGCTATTACAATATAAACAGCCGGGACCTGTTTGACTTTATGGTTCGGTCAGGCAGCATTCCAGTAAGTTTTATCATCGCTAACGGTCAAAGATAGCTTACATAATAAATACACAAAACGTGGCCGGTTACGGACCTACATTTTCCTGTAGTTATGCGGATATGTAAAAATCGCAAAAACCTAAACGCTGATAAAAGCGTTTCTTGAATTCTTAGTATACTGCAATGACTTACAGCCCGATTCCGCCGCACTGACGCACTTCGCTGGAAAATTCACCGCCGAGATCATTGTAACACTGCAGATTTGGCCTATACACCACTTCATTCACAAACCATTTCACGAGGAATTAAGCGTAATTGCAGCTGTTTAAGTTGCAAACCACAGGTGCAAGGACACTCGCCCTAACACGACCCGAGTTCTTTCCAATAACACCAGTTTTTCCTTCCAAAAATTTACCAAAATTCAAAAGCCTCTAGAACTGTCTTTTAAGATTTTTAATATCAGCAATAAATGGCACGCTAATCATCTGAATTTACTTGAGATTCCTGAACGCCCGGTTTCAGAGAAGGAATTTATCGAAAATGTGGCAAAAATTCTCGTTTTGAGT
>JAQGAU010004273.1:0-11860 GCA_034698045.1 Paramacrobiotus richtersi | reverse complement strand
TGCGAAAGCACAGCCGTCCAGATATTATAGCTACCATGGAGCACAGAATAACGATGCTGTACACTGGAATATTATCCATTACGTGAAACGCCATCAAAAGTGGTTTGATAACAGGCACAGACGGCAGTTCCTCAAAGCCGTAAAAGTGTGCACAAAATGATATTTCATTTCCGACATGAAACGCACCAGAAGATTTCCATGCAGAGATGTTCTGGTACAACCACACACTTAACGGAGCAGCCACAGCAAGGGACAAAAGTACGACTAATCCCGGATCCGATCGATTAAGGTATGCGGCTTCGTACCGTCTGATTCGAGCAATTGATGTAGCGATATTTCTCCATTCTACAGCGAATACTAAATCCCGACAAGAAAGCCATTAGCTCTCCTTGCCTGGAACACAGCAGTTCGATAAAAATGTCCAGCGATCCGGTTAAACTGTTTGCGAAATAGGGATGGCCATGCCAAACAGATGGAGAGATTTTAGTAACGTAGACATGAATACCCAAAAGTAAGCAACGAATGCATTGCGCATGCGGCCCAAGCCGTGCGGCTCAGCACTGGGTAAGGATAGCGGACAAACACCGCTAATTTTGAGCGCCGTCACCCAGAAGCCGATTGCGAGGTCAAGAAATCTGCCGAGAATGCATCTTATTTCGCTTGGTGGATCCGAGTTCCATTTCCCAGATATCCCACCGCTTGTACAAGTTTTGCTAGCCATTTGCTATGTTCAGTATTGCACCGAATAATATCTACCATACGACATGAAGTACGGCGCCATACGTTAACGTTTTCAAGAATAACGACTTTGGAGAGAATATGCATATGAAGTCTGCGACTGCAGCATTCGAAGAAGAGATTGACAACAAGCTTTAGATGTAGTTTGCACCGGCTATAGATGTATGTAGTATGCACAAAATGCGATCCAAAATACAAAATTCTAATAAATCATCTGAGACACTACACTCGCGCTGGGTTGGCTGAGCGGGTGCTCACATCATGGTATGATGTGGAATTTAAAGAACGCAACCGAATGCGCTGGGGTATATCCCGACGGTTGAACGAGCTGGTGCAGCAGAGGCTGTTTCAAACCAAGTTTCAATTTTCTGACCACTTAACAAATGAAGAACTTGAATCGAACACTGGCAGTTAGGAAATAACTGCATTGCCTGCACTATGTATGTACAAGAAACACCTTCGGCTGCCGCCTCAGGGTTTCTTGGCCGGGATCGGCATGCAGAATTGAAGCTGAATACCGCTAATCATGCAGTTCTTCGGAACAAATTTTTGGTGTGATCCGTGACTGCAAGAAGCTTGCTCAGATATTGTCTTGCGTCTTAAACACCTTAAACTGAATGTTTTCGGTTATATATTTCGTCTGTTTCTCTCGATTCCTAGAGCCTTGGCGCCAGTGTTATACAGTGATCTTGTCATAAGGTTTTTCTTGGTTCTTTGTGAGCGTATGTAATCGAAAAGCGTTTCTGCATGTCTGTAGAACTCGCCAGCCGGCAAAATCGTCCGAACGGTAACACCGTCCGGCGTAAATTTTACCTACCTCAGAAATTTTTTTATGAGGCTCCGCAGAATATGACCTCAAGGTCATTCACACATTTTTGGCAGGCAGGATTAAGTGAGCGGGTTCAATAAGGCCCTTTTACCAGAGCCCAGTAAATAATCGGCTTCACCAGACAGCTGAAGCCGGACTTTGCTGCCCGTAGAAACAGACTAATTTTGCAGGCTCTGGGAAAAACTGTCGATATGCATATACTCACTTTTGGGGTCCGTGGCGAAAGTGTCCGGCTGCAACCGCATGTGTCAGTATTTACTGAGCTCCGAGTATCGTCAAGTCGATATCTGTGCAGCACGCGTATTCTGGGGGTCAAATTTAGGTGGGAAAACTTTACGATGGACAAAATTTCTTCTCTGCGGACGGTTAACTTCGTTCGTAACTGCGTAGGCAGATCTGTCCGCCGGGTAGTCTTGCTGTTGCTGTAGGTCCGGGTGTTACCGGTCACGCTGCCCATTTTTAAAGATATTTCTGTATTGACTGACCTTTTCAATGCGAGACGGGCGATGGGGAACAGTTTTCTGGTTTTTTTTTTTTCTGACGAATTTTCTGGTAAGCGTGGAAATGTGTGACGAAGCGTCGATAGTTCACATCATGTTGTTACATTCGGAACTAACCGGAAGCAGTTCTAGCGTAATCTCCGCTAAATCTGAGAATGCGTCGATATACAAAGAACTGCGTACACGACAACTACTTTATAAATAACAATACCAAAAACAGTTACACAACGTAAATTCAGATAGTTCTTCCACACAGAAAGGTCACCCTGTGCTATTCTTTTTACACAACATCGCAAGGCGTTGCGACGACAAGGCTGTCGGATCGTTGCGACTTTCTCTCAGTTGCAGAACGAAAGTCCCATATGTGAACAGAACACCTACCATCTGCAAAAAGATTACGGTTTACTTATTTAAGCGGAAAGTCACAAATACAGGAATGGTAAGTGTTTTTGTTTCAGACGCAGTTACAGTATAACTCATGGCAGTGTCGCTTTATGCCAAGCAGTAACATGCACTGATTTTAGTAAGCGGCGTACCAGTAAAAGAACACACTGTTATGTAACTTTAAACTTGAATGCATACCGCTCCGATAAATCCTCTATCGATCATAATGATTCCGGCTAAGGAGAACCCGGCTGGACTGTAAGAGGCTAGACGGAGGTATGCCATTAGATTCTTGCGCTTTCGGTGATTGGTTTCTTGAACCGTGCGCTCTTGTACTGACTGGGAGATATCCGCCTATTTATTGAACACATTAACCAATTATGTATGCGGTTACTGGCATACGGTACATTTCACACATCCCTAAAAAACTATTCCGAACTAACACTAAAAGATCTTCCGTCTGCCCACGTTGTGGAGGCAAGATACACTGGATATCAGACCGTTTAATTGTCACCAAAGACGCCCAGATTCTGTACTACTGTATGTATTGTGTGTCACCTGGTCATGAGCATAAATCATGGCAGATGTAACAACAACCGTAATGACCGCAACAACACTGACGTTTCGAACCAGCGTGCCTGTGGATTGAGATCGGTCGATGTTTGCCATATTGTTGATAAGGAACACTATCCACAATACTGACTGAATGTAGAAGAGCAACAGCAGTACACCAACTTTCCGGGATAGCTCGTTGATCAACCTACGCATATCCAGAAGATCCTGAATGATGCGGCCCGAGATGTTCTCATCATCTTCAGCGAGCAGATTGTTCCTCATGCGAAAGCACAGGCGTCCAGTTATTATAGCTACCATGGCGCACATCATAACGATGCTATCCACTGGTATATTATCCATAACATGGAACGCGATGAACAAATTCTTGAAAACAGGCGCCGATCGCAGTTCTTTGAAACCGTACAAATTTGCACAAAACGAAATTTCTGTTCCAGTATCAAACCAACCCGCAGACTTCCATATCAAAATCATCTGATTGAACCATACACTTAATGCGACAGCCATAGCCGCCGACAATATTCCAATTAATCTGGTTTCCGACTGATTAAAATATGCGGCTTCGTACCGTCGGATTCTGGCGATAGATGTGGTGATATTTCTCCATTCTAGAGCGATTAATATTCCCGAAATAAAAGCCAGTGCCTCCCCCTGTGGATGCAGGCGTGATATGCAGAGCAGTATGCACGAAATTCGATAGGAAATACATTTTGGATCAGCGCTAGCTGAAGCATTCGAGCAAAGTTTGCTGATAGGGTGTACTTGGCCATCATGGGATATGGTGTCAGTTTCAATTTTCAACGAACGCAGCCGAATTCCTTGGGGTATATTCAAGCGGGTGAGCGAGGTCATGTAACAGGTTATTCCAAGCATAGTGCAAGTTTCCTGACTACCTAACTGAAAAACAACGTGAATGCAGGATCCAAAGCCGCTCGCTAGTCAGAGAACAGTTGCATTGTTTACACTGCACTTCCGGTAACATTGCGTTTGCCGGTATTTGAGCTAGACACCGATCTTCTTTCTTTTCAATCTTTCCAGTATGTAGCATTTTTTGCTTTGTGAACGTGTCGTGCGTTCTCCCGTACTTATATTATTTTTCGCATCAGATAACAGGCGTACATATGCTATCCATATTATTATGTAAATGTCAACAGAGAAAACAGTACAAAATATATGAAGAGAATACGGAAAAAACAACCATAAAATAACATATTGCTTACACTGTTTATAACAAGCAAATAACAAAGCTAGTCCACATACAATCTGACGTACTGCTTAGAGTAAGATAAAGTACACAAGATGCAAAGACGCCCTTATACAAAAAGACAACCATCCACAGTAATTGACATGATCAACTTTGCAACATGAAGAAAACAAAATGGTATCTAAAAAATGTCTACAAAAACCAAGCTCCACACAACACTAACGCTGATCACCTCGCTCAAATGACGGCTAGCCAGGGACTCTGGTCCCTTGTGCACGTTCTGGGCGACGGGTTCGCTCTGGAACGGCGAACCGGATTTCTGGTCAGATCCCGCGTTGCCGGTTGCGCTAGGAACATCGGAGCTGTCCTCTGGCCGCTTTGGTTGTAACAGCCGAAAGTGAACATCGGGTACTGTCGTTGTCTGGGTGCTTGACGTTCCATTTGCGGAAGTGGTGTCGACGGGAGAAGTGACGGGAGTGGTGTCGTTTGGCGTGCTTTCTGCAGATTCAGTTATGTCCGAAGACGAGGTAGTCGTTGTTGGGATGTCACCTGCAACAGATTTAAATTGGAACGATTAACTCAGGTACGGTGTTGTAAAGCTATAAAGAGGTGATTTTTCCCTTACATGAACAATTCCCGACAGTTGCATTGACCGTATTGCCATCTACCGAGTTCTGAGTTTTCGTGACGTCTTTCGCCATAATTAAAGCCGGATCGATGGAAGGAAACTGGTACTTTAGCTCAGTAATCCCATTAGACGCAGTACATGTGAAGGGCTGGAGCGCAGAGAAACTGCCCGCTGGACATGTCAGGCGTGGCCCCGCAACGGCACATCCATAGGAATCGATTTCCTCTGCTGCAACGAACAATAATTAGTTAACGGAAATTGTGACATTTGATTGCGTTAAAGAAAAGGTCAAGATCAAACGAACAATTATCTGGAGATTTAATATTTTTTAGGGCGTTTTTGCAAGTGTGTTTTCTGGACATTTACTTCAAAGTTATAATAGTATATAAAATCAATGGAGCGCATGGCTGTATAACGTATTCGCTGCGGAAAGTCGGAAACTATGCCCAGTTAGATTGTACAGATACATTAGACGTAAAAAACACATTCACAGATTTACCACTCGGTTTCTCACCTTTAAGAAGTCCCTTGCTCTTAGAGGACCACTGGAAGCATGGCGATGGAGTGCTCGCGGCAGGGCAGGTAAGTGCCCACATGGTCCCGTTGTCGGTTACACCAGTTGATACTGAGGGTGTTTCCTGGTCAAAGCCTGGAGGCACTGTTAACGGCAGATGTTTTTTTATTATACGTTGTACTACTTCTAGAATATGATACTACTTTTACTATAGGTTGCTGTTCTAAAGAGTAATACTCGTGCAGTTTTGGAAACTCATCCCATTGTGAACAAGATGGACGGAAATGCCTGTTTTGATTGTTCTTAAATAGTTCACGTTCGTACACAGTTTGTAGTACATAGCCAACACGCAGAATCTCAATGTTCAAATGCTGAAACAAAAATCATAGAACAGCTGGGCGGGCTCGATCTCCCCGGTCCTTAAAAACAGTTTTTTTACCACTATCTTTTAACAACGAAACAGCGGCGTCGCGCAATGTGCCGAGAGGTTCGCACGCCACAAGAACGAAAAAACAACAGTCCAAAATAGTCCTATACCAGTACTTGTAATTCTTGCGCGCAAATGCTTCTTCAGCAATCCGGGAAGTACATACACAACTGAGATCAAACGGTATAACGCGTCATGATCGTTACGAGGGATCTAGCGCCCAAGGATCGAGTAAAGGCTTTCAAAAGTAATATCTTTCCCTTCCCAGCACCCATGCACACTGTACTGTGTACACGTGTTATCTTTGGTTTATATTAGCATTCTACTTTAGCATGTGCATACAATGTATTATAGTAGTAATGACGTGTATACCTCTGTTCTGATCCATGCACGATACTGGCCATATCATAGCCATGAAGAATATAATATACAGATACTTGTACTTTTAAAGACAATGTTTTTGTATTTACTTCTCAACAGAAAATACGCACCGGCTAATTTCGTCGAGAAAGTCCAGCTCTTCACTAGTCCGCGGACAGGCGAATTGAAGCAAACGAATTCACCAGTGTCGCCTCCATCAAAAGTACTGATTGTCAAGCTGCAAAGTGGTTTGCCCGTATGGGTCGGGTGATAACTTTCAAAAGACTTCCGTTGCCTGTTTCGCACATCAGTGCCCCAAGTGCATATCTGGTCAAATGCCGCACTGTTTCCCGGTGCAACTGTCCCGTCGCACCGTAGCTGAATGCTACGATTTTGCTGAGCGTAAACGTCAATCTTCCCCTCTTCAACGGCAAACGCAACCCAACCCTCCCCGAATGTCTTCGGTATCCGATCGCAAGTGATACGGTTGGATTCGCCTGAAATTACAGACGATTAGTAAAGATCTTGTGGAACATTTGTTCATTAACTCGCCATCTATAATAGTAAGGGTGAGACCATATGACCTCGTGTATCAAGCCAATCGCATCCCGTATGAAGATACAGATACGTATTTTGATTTTTACTGGATGCACAGAGTGACAACACCACATTGGCCCACGTTTTTCCTGATTTTTTATAAAATCACATTGAGGTCCAATTTCAGTACTGACATGGCCAATCGAAAAAACTTTTTGTTGGCTACAACACAAAAAATAGTAGAAATCAAAGCTGTTTTGGAATTCTGGTAGTAGTGAGGCCATCTAGCTCCGTGTGAGAAAAGCAGCCAGGGACCATTCCGGTGGGCACCAACATTTCCTGGAATATTTGACCATAAACTCCACTGGTATAGAAAAGGGAGCAAATCCGTTTCCAGTGGATATCAAAGTAGCCCTTGACCATAAAAATAGTTTTCAGACCTCATTTGTTGCGAACTCCCAGTTTAGGGCCCCCAAAGAACCGAAAGTCAAGCCGAAAGTCAAGCGAAATTCTTTGCTGACACGGAAAAGTATTTGACGTGACCTTAACGTGGACGAAGCTGAAAAACTAATTCAAACCGGTTTGGTATCTTGCAAAAGTCCATTAAAATGTATCCGTCCATTTTACAACATGAAAGAAATTTACAGATAGCAGTTATCCTTACCGCCAGGTTGCGTGCCAGTTGATAACACAAGTAAAAAACCGCACACCATCATCCAACAACGGCCACAATTATCAATTAATACGTGAACGGTACGAGATCAGTAAACGATTCGGGAGTGCTGCTGTTATCAGCATTGAAACGACTGCAGAATTCCACACGTTTAAAATTCACCAATTTTCATAAGACTAACTTTCACTTTAATTGTTAAGTTGTACGCTAAATAAAACGTTGTACGGTAAAATGAACTGTACGTTAAAATTAAACGTACTTAACAGACTCGCAACATCAATAGCCAAAATGCCAGAACGTATTAACTTAAAATTTGGTCGATAGCCCTTGAGCGCCATCACCATGGCCATGAGCCATCACCTTGAGCGCAAATTCTAAAAATTTACTACACAGAGAAGGAGAAAGCACTATTATTCTTCCGGCAAGCTTGCATGTCTTGCCGTGACAATCAAAATATCAGCTAGGTCAATCCTCGGGACAAAACTGCAGGCGTGCTGCCACTTCCGCCTTTTATTTTAACTATTTATCGTTAAATAACACCGTCAAAATGTGCTAACTATCACAGCTCAGAGGAATGTGGAAATGCATGGTTCGTAACTTTACCTAATACGTCCAGGTATAAAATTTAGTTTTAATTTGATACGTATTAGCATCTAAAGCAATCGTCATTTTATCGACAATATCTGTTTTTGTGATTTGCCACATATTTTATTTTTTGTTTTCATTTCGCACAACGTGTACTAATTTTTACCGAGAACGATTTAACTGATATTTTGCACTTTTTACGTGATTAAAAGCCCGTAGTACGAAAATAGATGCTTTCGATAACTAACGCTTGCTGAACTCTGTTCGTAAACTGTGACCATTTAATACACACAAAGAGAGAGATTAATTATAAATTTGTTTAACACTTACTCAAATCACTCAAGTCCGAACACATTGCGGAACCGATCCAAATCAGGAGAAGCACAACGACCATGGTGCGGGGAGCGTGAAAGTGCCGATGGGAAAACGTGTCACGCGTCAGCATCGTGGAGAATTATTTGATAAGCAATGAACAAAGATGGATCTACAGAACAGATGGATTTCTATATAAAACAGATTTATGTTATGCGTGAAAAGTTGTTTCCTTCCGTATAAACATACCAACAGAATAAGCAGGAGCAAACTGACGTTGTCGTGCTGATGAAATAACGGTTTCCTCGAGTTGAAAATTTGTGCACAAAAGGTTGGAAAGTGAAGCCTGGGCCGAGTGAAAAGTCTCTTTCATGCGTTCGATTTAAGTATGTTTACGAGCCAAACTTCTGGAATGTTTTCCCCTGCCGTAGCTGAACGGAAATTTGCAGCACATTTTGGTGATTGGTGCCAAATATGGCGTGATGCAATACTTCTACAGCTAGAGAGACTGCGCAGTTTGGTCACGTGGCGCATCTATCTCCCTGCAGCCTGTTTCCCGTTAAGTGCTGGATTGCAGGCATTGTTGCCCCTGCTGTACATACTGTATGTGCTGTATGTAATCCGGGCAACACTGGATATCCGGCCCGTTGGAAACAACTTAATTTAGCTGTTGTTGCATCGAGTTGCTTACGAAGTCTGCACGGTTTGTTTGGCGTACCGTGTGCACTTGTGCTAGAGTGTGCTTCGATTATGATGCTCTTTCAAACATAAGTTGGTGCAGGCAACTTCTGGGATCGGAAGATGTGGAACGAATGCTTCTGCCGCAATGTTAATGTGCATATGCATGAATTATGACGAAATTTTTTTTGAATATTACACTTTCTTTCAGGAGAAATAGTACAACAAGATAAGTAATCGGTAGACTGTTCTCCAGTCGTTATACAAATTTTTTTATTTTTTTCAAAGTTAATAATTTTTAAAAACGTTCTACACTTGAGGAGAAACAATCGTAAACCGAAACGAACGATAACGCTGCAATATAAACAAATAAATAGCACCATGACGACTTGCGTATAAGTTAGTAAGTAACCTGCAATACGGCTAACCCGCTGCAAAATGATTGCTTCCGCTCGTCAAGAAAGGACCTACGTACAGATAATTGATGATACGTTGATGATACGAGAACAGGTTGATATGTTGAATCGTTGATCAAGATCTTGCTATTTAAATCTGTATTTATATCCGTATTTATTTATATTTATTTATATTTTTATTTATTTATTTATTTATTTATTTATTTATTTATTTATTTATTTATATTTATTTATATCTGTATTTATTTATTTATATTTATATCTTGCTATTTATATCCGAACAGCAATAGCTGAATCTGATCCGGTACTATTTTCGAGTAGCCCATATCGCAAAACGGTGCCACTGGGTATTGAATTTCTTGGGAGAGTTCTCAGTGTTTCGGCCGGAAACAAAACTAGCTTTCCTGCCCTCTACCAGCAAAGCGCAGAAATGTACACTTTTTTCTATATCTTTTGACTGTTGCTAAGAAAACAACCAATTTTGAATTTTCTTTAAAAGATCCGAAATTATGCAATACATAACAAATATTTCCGACTAAAATTACGGAAGCAAGGAGTTCGTGCAGCAAAAGAACGATAAACATAATAAGCTACAAAGACCCATTCTAGTTCTTGATAGCACAAGAATATTCGATCGTTAGAACTAACAATTAAAGCTTACTCAGCGAAATGTAGACTAGCTTAAAAATAACAAAATTAATGTAGGTACATTTTGACCAAACATGAGAAATAACCCATGTAATTATATAAGTAGAGCAGTAGCGAATCATTATTGCCTTCCAACCATCGGGTGTGGTCCCGTCAAAGCATTGGTCAGCCGTAATCCTTAAATCAGATTTATGCTGGTCAAATGCATCGAGATAGAGTCAATAACTCAACCGTTTCATTACGGCAGAGTAGATTAGTGAAAACAATCCGTTTTGACCACGAAAGTCGAAACTGAAATAAACGTGTGCCAAACTCCGTTCACAATCATTGCTACAGTCGTTCGTTGTGGTAACGAACGAAACGGAAAACGGTCACCAAAACTGCATGCTTCATGTTTGACCGTACCGTCTGAACCAGTGTCCGCAGCCACCCATCAAAGCGATACTCTCTAACGGTTAACTGGACCCTTATGCCGGACCTCATAAGATCATCGGTTTTATCCAGGCGTATTCCCGGCTCCGCATAAGGCAACCAGTTCCATATGTCCATCTTTAACAATCCTACCCAGAGAGTTCTGGCTGAACGTTGCGAACAAAACGAGTCATCCGACAGTTCATGGCACTCGTACACGAGCGTTCGCATGAATTAAACCGGTTTAATGCAAACTGGGTCCAGCAACTGTCAAACTAAAACTGATTATTGGATGGCAGCAAGCAAAAACTACCAGGATAAAACCGATTATCTGCAGAGCTCTGACCAAGCTGACCGGATGTGTTTGACGATTCTCGAAGAACATACGTCTTCAGTGCGCAAATTTGCTTTGTGCGTTACTTGACCAACACTAATCAAGAAAACGGTTTGTCTAAAATTAGACAATCAAATTTAGACAACCGAATTTTGTTTCAAAAAAACAACGTCGAGCAGAACGAACAAAAGCAGAATTAATTTTATCTCTCAAGGTCACCTCTATACCGACAAAACCGAATACGAATTGCGATGAATTTTCAAACGCAAAGAAATGAACTTCTCGTACCCAAATAGAAATTCAGGTCGGTTTCGTTATTTCTTGCAAAAGAATTTTTTCCGTGCGAATAAAACTGCATCACGAAAACACACACATATTTGAATATTTCAACGATTATTTTGGCGTATAGGGAGGTTTTGGTGTATAAACAATCGTTAACGATAGTTTCTGTCTCGCACCGGTCACAATGTCCTATTCAGAGATTTTTCTTGTATGTAAACAGAATGAAATCGCAAATAAGCTTCGAATTTTTGATATGGCGTATACAGCAAAGAAATAAATTGTTCGGCGCGTTTGAAAGAAAAAAACGGAGAACCGAACGTGCCAAACATAGCTGACCGGAAGCAAAATGTACAAATTTATGTTAATTAATTAAGTTAACAAGCCGCTTGTTTTGCTTCCGAGCTGACTGGACGAGTGGAAAAAATACGTACAACACGGAAGCAGGACGAAACAAAAGCAGTGCTAAAACACTTTGTGCCTGCAGTTTCTCGACCGGTCAGACGTGACCATTTATCAACAAACTGTTCTCAAGCGGAACCGAAGAAATAAAACTAACAACCAAGAAAACCGGATAAGTGCCTGAAAGGGAATGATGTGTTCGTAAACAAGAGGTTCGCAAACGTCGATCAAACCGGAAGATCACTTTAACGCAGAGCAGAACAAAATGGTCAAATAGTAACAAAAAATCAGAAAAAAAGTCACATATGCTTTTCGCCAGAAACAGAACGCCAAGACAATATTCAAACAAATCAGCTACCACTGTCCGAAACAATAATTAAAGAAAAACCAAACTGAATTCCCAGAACGGAACAGAATGTCCGACTTTA
>JAQGAU010004272.1:0-11861 GCA_034698045.1 Paramacrobiotus richtersi | reverse complement strand
TAATCAAAATTCATTTGTCTCCAGCGGGGTGATTTTTCGACGAAGGGATTAGCCGGTGATGACGTGCTGGATCCTGTTCTCCAATATATATCTTTATTATCTTTATTTTTTTTTAATTTGCGGTATGATAATAAAGTTTAATAGGAATTAGCTGGGTTGTCTTTGCATCGCGATTAGATCAGTGTATACACAATAACATGGTACATACACCGTTCGAAAGATTGACATGTTAAAACAACGGCGTATAACAGCAGTACTTGATGCGTACGCGTGCTGGTTTATTGACCGAAATCAGGATTTTGGCAACAGTAAAACTGTTAACTAAAGCCGCGGCCAGAGTTGGGTTCAATTACGAATAGACAACAAAAATGCACAGAACAGTGAACTGAAGCCGCGGCCAGAGTTGGGTTCGATTACGAATAGACAACAAAAATGCACAGAACAGTGAACTGAGACGCACTACCGAACGAAAGGTTCGGTGAACATTTCCAAGACCGAACATTCAGTTTTGTATCTGCTTCCGTTCTGTATCTTTCTGCGGCGCTCATAGTTACGAGCTGGTTATGAGCAAACGAGTAGTAGCACATAACTGCCGCTCTGGGCGGTTTTGCGACACCCGCGGGGGGTGCCGCAGTATGCGACTATCCGTGGCGGTTGTCACAATGCCCGTGGCAGTTGCCGTATCTAACCCTGTGGGTGGCTGACGATGAGCAACATCATAATTATTTCCTAGCCCATTTGGCATATACACGAAGTTAACAAAACAGTATGTATCAGGTCTATATATCAAGTTAACAATAGTACGTCAAGTAAAGCAGTAATTTTTAACGCTTTTTTAAAGTTTAAAATAAGATGATTCCCGTAAATTAATACTGCTTAGCAGAATACCAATCAATATTTTTAACACTTGGTATATTTGAATGAAAATACCACTGAAAATTTATCCTGGAAATCCGATGCGATTATACATACATATCATACTCATATCATATTCATACATACAATCGCACATACCATACTGCTGTATTTTCATACATAGGTATTGTCACTAGTATAATACGGCTTGATGCTAGTAATGATCACTACTAGTATAATACAATAGTAATACGGCTTGAGTTATAGTATTAAACGGCATGGTTATCATACGTAGTTATGGCTGTCATGGCATGACATGGTTATCATATCATACAGGTTATAGTATTAAATGGCATAGTTATCATACGTCACTGTGGTCAGCATCCTGCCATTGGCTAGAGCGCTACGAACGTATGTTTCTTGGTGCGGGATTCACGCCCATACAGAACACGAGCAGAAACATACTTCTGAACAGTTTTTCATGTCTTTTGGGAACTGATCACGAGTTGCTCATAGTTCGTTCTCTGAACATGCACCGATGCTCATGAACGACATGCTCATAGTAGCACATGTCTTTTGACAATTTTTGTCCAAAAGTGTTCGAACCGAACTATGGCCGCGGCATAACGTGTGAACTAACTTGTGAATAACAGAGAGACTGAAACAAAAGGTTGAGGTTTAAAAAGTATCTAAACTGGATTTCATCCCTCATAGTCATAGATGTAGCAGTAGTTCACGTAAACACCACTGACAGTAATTTTTATCTTTTTGCTAGCGTACAGAATCGTAATAATTCATGTATTCATTCATGGCGCGTACAGTGAACACATATTATTACTATGCTGGTATTTTGCCAGGGATGCAGGTGAAATCCAGTTCGAAATCAAATGAGCTTTTTGTAACATATTCTTGATACTTGTCATGGCAGTGACGTCATTTCAAAAATCAAGGCCCTGAAGGATCCAAAAATTTGTATCACTGGGCTTTCGAGCCAGTGCAGGTGTACAGCAAATTAGAAACCGCAGAGTTATGAGCTTAAAGTCGGAGGTAGTTCATTTATGCAAAGAACTTTCTCAGGCCACCTGTGGTCAGCGCAGACATGACTAATCCAGTCTGTGAGTCGTGTGTGTGAGTGCCATTGTACGTACTTGCTTTACGGTTTCTCTCCACTTCTTAGCAATCAAAGACAAAGAGGCTTATGCAGCACAACCAGGATATGTTTTGTTTCCGTAATACGCAATCGGCTTTATCTGCCCGTGTCGAGATTTCTCGATTCACTGCTGCTACATACCGTGGTGTGTTCACTTTCAATTTTTGCGCCGCATTTAACGTGATTTCAGCCTCTCCTTTTTCTGCATTTGCCACGGAGTTGTTTTATATACTGCATCGGGAACAGTTATCACCCCAATAAATTGTACCTACAGGTGTCTCTTGGAGCATAGTAGAATGGCCGACTGGGGACTTTATAACCCAGCCACTTTTGTCACTTTTCCCGCAAGCGATCTGACAGTTGATCCCGAGACCCGTCACAATTTTGCTTTAGCGCTGTATGGGATACCGGAGGCTTTTGCAGCACTCAAGCAGAAAGCGCATTTCTGGGCCATGTCAATGCCGATGCGTATGGTGTTCAGCATGATGCCGACGCGCTACCCGCACTTCTACACGGCCGGAACAGTGATGGCTACAATCACGTCAGCGCCCATCAACTCAGCCATCATTTCGATGCCTAATGCGACAGCGCCCATCGACTCTACGCCCGTTAGTTCGATGTCTAGTGCGCCCACTGTGCCAACGTCCTTCATGGCTGTGTCCAGTACGCCATCGGCTGTGATTGCGCCCGTGTCCATTCTGCCAGCGCCCAGTGCCCCATTTCCCGGGATTCGTATTGCACAGTCAGAGACAGCCAACGCTAGTAGAGGCTCAAAGAGAAAACGGGTATGTGGGTTTTCGGACTGTAAATGCAGAATAACTTTATCTTCAACGGTAACGGGAACAGATTAAGCATGCATTACACTTGAATATCCGCCACTGCCAAGAGCCAAAGTTTCTTATCTTCAGACTTCATTTAATCAGCGCACACTTACGTCAAGATAAGAATCTGCGAACTCTGGGCAGTCAGGCAGTAATACTTAAATCAGACAGTTCAGGGAAAGTCATTGGCATACATTCTAGGGTAATCACATATGGGTAACTGCTTTCGAAGCACGAGCTACAAAGTAAAGTGTATCGGTGTTTAGGTTCATTACGTCAAACAGTACGATGTTCTGGAAGGCGGCAGGGTTCGATCGCTGTCTGTGGATACACTAGGTGATCCGGCAAATAAAGAATCCGTGGAATGCCCCAGACCGAAACGAAAATCGAGGAGCCGTAAGGTGAATACGCGATCAGCTTTTTGCAGCAGATTAATATGTGCAGCTGAGCCGAAGGTCACAGGGATCCAGCTCTTCTTTGCGCAGTTCAGCATCTCTTGTTCTTGTTCTTTTGTTAGTTCTTTCGTTAACTAGTTCCCGATCGTGTGAATGTTCCTTACGACGTATCCTACTGTACTTTGCAGATTGTGACCCGGAATGCCCGCCGTCGTGTGAGTTCGGTCTTCATCCCGACCCAAACGTTTCCACATAACGTCAACATTTCAGCCGGGTTGAACTGCTCTTCAAATTGTCAGGTTATTCCGCAATGTGACATTGTGCCAAGCCAGACAACTAGCCATTCCTGGGATTACGCTTTGTTCTTTTTCTGGGTGATCGGACTCGTGGTTTTTCCGTCACTTTTTCGGCCCCTCTTAGATGTTGATATTCTTCTCATTTTGTACGGTACTCGCACTACTACTTTCTTGGGTCTCGTGAATGAATACAGGAAAACTGGCAGTCTCTGGGCTAACTTGTTTGGAACTTGTTTCTACTTTTCTGATGTCATTATCATCTCGTGCTATTACCTTTTGTCAGTTACCTTGCGTGTTGTGGCTGGTCTATGAATCAATAACGAATTCGGACAGCTGATCGAAGTTTGTATCTGATTAAATGGTGCGCACATGTACACCTGGTACCATTTTTATGCATATAGAAATTGGTACAAGCATTATTTTTCACCAGCTCAGAATGTTAACGCTCTTATAACGATTTGTATGCAGCGGACGAAATGATTACAAGGTGGTCGAAAAGTCGCCGTTATCTGCCGATCCGTTCTCGCCATCTGATCGCGCAGTATTGCTGACTGAAAAGTTTTTACCACGAATTTTGCGCTTATGTTTAGATTTATGTTTAATGTTATAAGCCTACAGAGCACAAGGGAAACTCCGTTATCGAGGCCTGTAGACGACAGAATACTGTCATACAAACAACAACAATGCGTTCGCTTGATGAAATACTGCGCTTATAGTAACAGTTACTGACAAAACATCGCGAGATCACAGCAATACGAAAAATCAAAATTAATCAGAACAACAACGAACAATCATATCAGCTTGAGTGACGCGGAAAACGCAGTCTAGAAAACCTTAACTGAGTGCGGAATTCTTGTCCTAACGACAACATTACCACTTGAAACAAACCGACTCTTAACTCAAAACAGTAATAAAGTCAATAGTTATGACGTACACCTTACGGAATTTCCCGCATATCCCGTGTAATACAAGAGCTCAACTCTTAACAGCATTGGCCGGTATATCGTCAACAGATCGCACAACGGAAGTTTTTTTTATTTGTGGTAGAAATTTGACCACCGACACAAAACGTACTGCCTGTTAATCAGCCGTGCGCCAGATCAAAATTTGTTAATCCCAAAAATTTCATGCCATCCTATATTCTGCTATTTTTTTCCTGCAACGTGGACGTTGTTAAATGATAATGTATTGCAGTTTAAACATTTTCTCAAGTTAGTTTTAGTTTATTCCGCTCGTGTATGGTAGATCTGGTGTAGTGTTGTGTACGGTAGATCTTCTGAGAGAATGCACTAAGACTCCAATAGTAACGGATGATTTATGAATTTTGAGGCGCACTAAACGCCATGTTGGACCGCAAAGCTAATGATCCGGCGTTAGCTTCGAGAACGCCCGGACAACTTGGAAAGCATCCCGTTTCCTTGCAAAATAGTAAAAAAGGAGTCTGATGGTATTTGAGTTGGACGACGATATCGCAGAAGAGGTTGGCATTAACGGTTCCACCAGTGTGGCACGGAACCTGATCTGATATACCGTTTGAAAGTTGCTGACAAAAGAACTGGCCAGATAAATTTGGCCACTACGAGAATGCGCAAGAGGTCAACAAGAACGACGCTCACAGTTCAGTAAACGCTATGTGTTTACGTCTGTTTTGCATTTTTGCATCATCATGTAGCACTGCTAGAAAGAAAGTCTCAAGCGTGCTATGTACTTTAATGTATTTGCTATGTTAAGGTGTATAATGAAATATGCGGTCGACAACAGCTGCAGAAATGTAGCACAAAAGTGTTACCGAACCGCGGACACAAAATCTTATAACTTGAAATTACGTGTTCGCAAGGAAAGTATCACAACGACAGAACACAACATACGGCGCTGTATCAGCTGAAAATACATTATGATCCTGTACAAAAAAATTATGATGTGCTAGTGCTACTGCTACTTAGTAAACGCTGCCCGTTTAGCTGCACATTCCCATCAGTGTTGACCGTACCGATTGCGTAACCCACGGTGGAAAACGCCGGGAGAATGGACAGGCATGCAGGATACCGGACGATACTGCCTAAAAGTATTTCAATACATTTAGCGACACATAGGCTGTAACAGGCCTATACTCTTGGTCGGAATAGGAATTAGGAACGGTTTCTAGGAAAGGAAGGAAATTTTCAGGAATGATGCAAGGAATACATCTAGGAATATAGGAACGAAAATGTTAGGAATAGGAAGTACACCGAACTGTAGGAACAGGAACGGGTACTACCTATGACCTTGAATTGTTTCGTTCCATTTCGAACAGAAGCAGCATTCTCAGTCGTTCAGCTCCGAGAAGCATAAGTATGTGTCACGCAGAGCCACAAATCTTTAAAATCCATATCAGCACAGTTCCAAATTTTAAAGGGGCGACCATTTATTTGCTTTTGCAAGTGTTGAAAACACAGGCGTTTGTGCGCTCCCGAAACTAAGAAAACGTAACCGTTCGCGCGAAGCGCGAAGCCAACGAACGATTTCCATGTAAAACGACGGAAATACTGGGAAAACTGAGTGTTTTTATCGTTTCTGGACACCAAAATTTATGGATTTTGTGCAAACAATATTACTATGGACTCGGTTTTAGCTGAAGTAAAGGGGGGAGTATTGGTAACTTTTGAGCACATCTTGCGATCTATACGAGCACAAGCCCTTTAATACCAGCACATTTTGTGCTTTACCAGCACATGTTTTGTGGCCCTGTATGTGTGTGGTGTGCTGTTGCGCCGGTCGTGTTCGAATAAATATTGATTACTGCTACAGAACAGCATCCCAAACATTCCATACACGTACACGACAGGCAAACATTTTAGAGCAGCATTTTCGGTTGTACCGTCATTCATCCACTAACTGAGCCGTTATGATAGTGTGCCTGGTAGTACGGCGTCCCGACAAACGCGGAAGGATCCGGTCACAGCAATAACATTATGTACTACGGATCGGGTCCAATAAAATGTGAAAGATTCCGCATGTAATCTGCTTAATGTGTCGCAGGGCTAGGCCCGCTCCCGGTGCCTGTGTATATATGACCGATGGCCGCGGCGTATCAGTAGCTGCGATAAACATTTTAAAATTGGCATACCTCCTGCGTACACGAAACTGGAAAGATTCATTTACACGAATCCGAGAATGTTAAAAAATAGCGGTTGTGGTACGTCATTCGGTGTACGTGTACTAGTTTATATCGCTCGATGGATAATCAGGATTTTGAAAGCTGTCAACAAGAGAAAGATTGAGACAGAAGCTTGAGTTTTGAAAACCCTTCAGTACGGATTTAGTCCCTCGGACAATAACATCAGATTTTATCTTTTTGTTAACGTACAAATAATATTTAATTCATGTATGCATTCATTCATGTTCCGTGCAGAAGACAGTAAACTGCTATTATGACGCAAGTGAATTTCATCTCGAAATCAAACAGCTGTCTGAAAAATATTCTTGATATGGGTTAGGGCTGTGACGTCATTTCAAACCAAGGTCCGAAAATCCAAACGTTGTAAATTTATAACTGGGTATTAATTCTAAACGTGCGCACTGATGTACAGTATAGTAAGCTGCAAAACGCACCGACATAGTTTCAAATGTTTCAAAATGACAGAATGAAAGGTCGGCGGTCGTTCACTAAGAAAAAAACCTGGTGAAATTTGGTAAGAACTTCTCAGGTCAAAAGCGGTCAGCACAGGTGCACATGTGACTTGAACCGAACCAGTCGGTGAGTGCCACCGTACGTACGTACGTACAACTACTGTACTGGCATTAATTTTCTCTCCGCTTCTTTATCTTTATACTTGCTGGCAGGATATGCTTTGTTTGCGTAATACGCAATCGGCTTTCGCTGCCTGTTCCGAGATTTCTCCATTCACTGCTGATTTACCGTGGTGCGTTCATTGCACTTTCAATTTTCGGGCCGCGTTAACCTGATTTTAGTTCTTTCCGCGTTTTGATTCGCCACGGAGCTGTTTTTGCATCGTGAATTGTTATATGCACCTCCATAAATTATAGCCACTGGTGACTCCTGGATCAGTAGAATGGCCGGCTGGGGAATTTATAACCCAGCCACGTTTGTCAGTTTTCCGGAAAGCGATCTGACAGTTGATCCCGAGACCCGTCACCATTTTGCTTTGGCGTTGTATGGGATACCGGAGGCTTTTGCAGCACTCAAGCAGAAAGAGCATTTCTGGGCTATGTCAATGCCGATGCGCCTGGTGTTTGGGATGATGCCGACGCGCTACCCGCACTTCTACACGGGCGGAACTGTGCTGGCTACAATCACGCCAGCGCCCATCAACCCAACGCCCGTCATTTCGATGCCTAATGCGACAGCGCCCACTGTACCAGCGCCCATCAACTCAACGCCTGCTATTTGGATGTCTGGCCCTGTACAAACGTCCTTCCTTTCTGCGCCCAATACGCCTGTGATCGCGCCCGTGCCCATTTCACCAGCGCCCAGTATCCCATTTCCCGGGATCCGTATTGCACAGCCAGAGACGGCCCACGCCAGTAGAGGCTCCAAGAGGAAACGGGTACGTGTTTGTCCTTAATTACAGGATAACTTTATCACATCAAGAGTGCACTGGCTTTCCACTGCCAGGATCTCAAAGATTCTTATCTTTATCCACTCATCGCACACTTGCAAGTGTGCATTGCATAGAGATAAGAATCTTTTAGTTCTGGGCAATGACACGGCACTTAAACGCAGTGTGTAGATCAGTCGGACAATTCAGGAGAAAGTCTCGAAGTAGGTCATTTTCCTGTTACAGGGTAATACGACGCTTGTGGAGCCTGGCACCAGCTTGAATAATGATCTTCCAGTGGATTTCAAAGCTGTGTTAACATCTGCTCCAATAACAAACAGTTCCAAACGGGTAAGTACAGACCATACAGTCTGGTTGTGCTAGAAATTAGTCTGCATTACATATTAGTAAATCGTTGGATAATACAGTATGTGCATGCGAGCAGGCAACCTCATCGTTGATTATCCAGTAAATCGCCAATATATGTTCCAAAAATTGCGGGCATTAGTCTACGGTGTCGACCGTTACGGACGTGCAGAATTTTCGAGATTTGTATCTCGATCAGGTGTGCGGCTGTCGGGTGAACAACCGCTCAGTAGATGCTGCATTGACTGATCAAGATAAAAATTTGTGAAATCCGTCCATTTTGCCAGCATGTGTTCGGGCTGGCTGCTTTGCACTGACATTCTGCTGGCTGTATTCTCGCCGGAACTGTGTATAATAATAAACTATACGGGTTTTTAGGTTCCTTTTGTCAAAACGTACGATGCTCTGAAGGGTACCCCGCCGGTTCGATCGATGTCTGTGGATACATTGGGCGATCCGGCCAGTGAAGTATCTGTGGAAATCCGGAGCCCGAAACGGAAATCCAGGAACCGGAAGGTGAATATTTGGTCAGCTGTTGTATCAGATTTATATGTTCATCCGAGACAACGCTTACGTAATAACTCTGCTTTGATTAACAGCATCACGTGCTGTTAGTTTATTCATGATCTATGTCCCTGACGTTGTCTACTTTGCAGATTCTGACCCGGAATGCCCGCAAACGTGCGAGTTCAGTCTTTATCCCGACCCAAGCGTTTCCAGATAACGGCAATATTTCTGCAAAGCTCCGGGTAAGATATTTGAAGAGTTGTTGCAGATTTCATTAGAATGTTCACGGACACATTGTTGCTTGCTGTAGGAGGAAGTGGGCAAGGCAAAATCCTGGCAGACGGGTTTTAAAGTGGCTCTTCGTGGTATCTTCTCACCGGAGGAACTGAAAACGCATACGGCCAAGTACATTGACCAGGCACGATTGAAAATGGCCACTGGTAAGAAAAAAAAGTAAAAAACCAGTTAATTGTTGTTGACGTTAATGGCGACAAGAGTACCCACACAAACTAGTCACGTTAACGTTATAAGCTGTTACTTCAAAGAGTCGAGTGCTTCCGTAGTATTTACTGTGTAATCATAAAAACTGGTAATAAATTAGAACAGATATTCTTATAATTTCTTATTCTGCAGATCTGGTGCGGGAATACTGTCAGTTGCGGGGTCTACGGGAACCGACCATCGCTCACCTCCATGCCACGTACAGCTATGTTCGACATCATGCAAAGCCAGACAACTAGCCAACCCTGGATTACCGGATTTTGTTTTTATTTTTTCGACTGTATCGCTGCAACTCATTCGAGATGTTGATTTTCGAGACTTTTTGTCTGGTACTCGCAGTGTTACTTTCTCACATTTTTGTTACAATATGTATAGCTAATTTACAAGGAAAAATTGCGATCTCTGGTCAGTGTTAGCAACTTCTTTGCAGCTTTTATGACATTGTTATCTCGTGAGGGTACTTTTTTGTCCAGTGTTGCGACTGCTCTATGAATCAATAACAGATCTGCGCAGTTAGTCGCAATGCCGATGTTCATGTAATTATGTATGTTTACCAAAAATCATGTGGACAACCACTGTATACGTAAGAGGCAGTCAGCGCATTATGTATTCTCGTGAAAACTACTGTCCAGTACATCCGCCAGCAGAATTAGATGCGCCAACCGAGAAATGTTTACACTACTAGAACGATGTGCATACAGCGGACGCAGTCAGTTACAAGGCGGTCGAAAATTGGACGTTATCCACTGGTCGGCTGATCTCGCAGCATTGATAACTGAAAAGTTCATGCCACGAATTCCGCGTTTACGCGACGCAGATAACATTAAGGAAGTGCGGAATTCCTTTCCCAACAAAAAGAAGTACACTTTACCGAGTTGCCCGCATATCCCATGTAATACATAAGCTTTGCCCATAACAGCAGCGGCGGGCAACATCGCAAACAGAATCAAACGCGTTCGTACTGTATGTACGGTACAAACAAAGATGTAGAACAAAGATCTTCGTTGCGCGGTACATGTGGCAGAAATCCACAGCGCTCGGTATTTCGATCAACGAATAAATGTAATCTCCTCGATTTTCCACACTTATCTATGCGATCAGATAAGAACCTGTGGTTTTCTAGTTACTTACCCACGTCCGCATCACACCAAATAAACCAAACAATCCTCTACTGCAAAAGAGATAACCATTGCTAATGCATCGCTGATCTACGAAGCTATTTCCTCGTACTATATGAACCCAACTCACTCTTTTTATATTTTATGTTTTTTTATATGACCATTTACATGCAATTGTAGAAAAAAATGATTATTCTACGTTATCAAGAAATTCATTCTTGAACGTAAAAAATGCAGCTCGTATTCTTTGTTAGAAAAATACGTCACATTAACTACTGTGGCAATCCATATAATTATACATACTGGACACAGTGAAGCCAGCGTTGCAGTACCTTTCCTCTAACTGAAACAAACTTAAAACACTAACATTTAGGAATAAAATAGAGGTGTACAAAACGCATAATTCAAAAAAATATGGGGGAAATGAAAGCAGGTGTATCAAAAGTACTACACGCAGAGGCGAGCGTAGTTAAAGACCGGAACGGAAGCTGTCTCTCTGCTAGCAGTTAGATACTGTTCTAAACAACATAGGTCACAGACGTACAGTATGTGTGAGGTGTGCAAAGGTTATACAAGCGGTTTACATTCAGTCTAAATTCTTGACATATCAGATTCTGTACTTAGGCCGCGGGGGCCTCACGAGTAGATCACACATTTTGGGAAGCTCCCGCGCGTTTTGGTCGAAAGAAAATTTTCACAACCATTCCATTTGTGTTGCTCAACGATAAACATTCACATGCGGTATGAAATAATGTATCTTACAGCTCACAAAAAAGGATTAACGTTATGTCAAAGTTATTTAGGTCGGCGGTCGCTAATTAAGCAAAAAGAGCCTGTTGAAAATTGGTTCAGAACTTCGCATTGCCAGGTCAGATGGGGTCAGCACATGTGACTTGAACCAGTCGGTGCACTTTACGTACGTACAACCGCTTTTTAAACTTCTCTCCGCCTTAGCAGTGGTACAGAAAGGCGAAAGCAAGCTGTTATGCAGCTCAGCCAGGCTGAGCCAGCCGACCAGGATATGCTTTGTGTCCGCCATGCGCAATCGGCTTTAGCTGCCAGTGCCGAGAGTTCTCGATTCAGTGCTGCCTTGCTGTGGTGCGTTCTCTGCATTTTCGTTGTT
This sequence comes from Paramacrobiotus richtersi, assembly GCA_034698045.1. Taxonomy (NCBI): domain Eukaryota; kingdom Metazoa; phylum Tardigrada; class Eutardigrada; order Parachela; family Macrobiotidae; genus Paramacrobiotus; species Paramacrobiotus richtersi. The sequence goes on along the minus strand of JAQGAU010004272.1, from coordinate 191 downwards.
TGGCCGCGTTACTTTGATTTTAGTCCTTCTGCCTTCAGATTCGAATCTGAGCTGCTCTATACATCGTGAATAGTTATCACCTTCATAAATTGTAGCTACAGGTGTTTCCTTCTGAGAATGGCCGACTGGGGAGTTTATAACCCAGCCACGTTTGTCAGTTTTCCTGAAAGCGATCTGGGAGTTGATCCCGA
>JAQGAU010004271.1:0-11862 GCA_034698045.1 Paramacrobiotus richtersi | reverse complement strand
TGAGGAGAAGGACGATGATGACAAGGACAAGGAGGAGCATGACCATGATCATGAGCACGATCATGATGAACTTTAAACGGGAGTGAATTGTAAGTTAACAGTGTCGAGTATATGTGCAGCTTTAGAAAGAAAAATGTAGAACGCTGAGAGATTATTTTTACAAAGCTTTTGAACAATTTTTGAGAATATAAGGTGTTTAGTTCAAATGATTTACTTTACATGTGTATATTATTATGAAAATATATATATTATTATTATTAGGGAACTGTATGAGAAATTTGTTGACATGCTGCTGATGAGTGTCGTTTTCATTGCAGGTTTTTAATGATTTTTTTTTGCGATCTTTCCAGCACCAAAACGTTGTGAAATGTGTGTTGCCTGCGGTCCGCGCTAAGCTGTCGATGATGTGTATTTTGCTTGGGAATTCCATCGAAAACACCAATTTTTGTTTGTTACTTGGTTTTTCTCCTTTTTCACATGTTTTCTTTCTTTTTATGTTCTCTCTGTTTTTCCTCGGATTGTTTTGTTTATGGATATTATTTAATTTTGACATCACACTGCGCAGAAGAGACAGAGGAAAAGTGGAAAAAAATAAACAAAAATTTTCGTTATTTGTTGTTATCAGTTTATAATACATCTTGTCCGAAACAGTGATGCGTTCGTAATTAAAAAATACAGTCTGCCACAGTCTTCGGTGTTGCATGCTAAACGAGGAAGAGTTCTCGCTTTCGATGTGAATAGTAAAAAGTCAACAAGAATTGATACATCTGTTGGTTCGTGTGCAATAAATGTTCATAAAATGCGTACGAAGTTCGACGATATTGGAAAACTGGATTTATTCGTCCAAACATGTCTCGTTTATGCATACACAAATTGCTGCTCCTTTAAATAAATCGGGAAGAAAACGAGATCTTTATTAGCTTAGGGAACTGAAAAACATTATATATTATTTTTCAAGTCTGGTTGCAACCGTTTCTTTATTGCTGATTAATAATTCAAATTAACCAATTTCCCGTAATTCTGGGACAAATGCGTACATGACTTTTCGGTTCACAGTTTGAATTTTTCATTTGGTTTCTCGCTTCCTGCCGACACGTGCAATTGACCATTAGTTCGTGTTTTACGCTACTACAAACCGAAAACATGTGGACCAATCAGGTGTCTCCGCGTAGCAGACGTTCATGTTGAACATCCGATAAAATATATGGCAATGAACAATCCATCTTAAATACGGCTGTAGGGCAAAGGTAGAGGTCATCTGCTTACATAAAAGGATCATTAGACCGTTTGTAATAAATAATTGCTCATTGCTACCCCAGTCGAATGCAATCAACAAGTATACATACATGCACTGTACCAACGAATTACTCTATTATTATTGTAATATTGTGACAGTTTAATACAGTATATATATTCAGTTAAAACACAGTGTCACATACTCATATATAGTTAGTTGTTAAAAAACGCAACACTTGCAAAATTTATCGCAATAACCGAAATGTACCGTAATTCATTATAATTATTAACTGACAAGAGGGATAAACCAGCATTACAGGACTTCAACATCAAGGCGAAAGAACGGCAAACCCCTCCTGGGCGGGATATAGAAAACGTATTGTGGCATGAAGCACAAATTATTCTACATGTAGAATCTAGAGGGCACATATATAATTACAATACAATATGCTAACAACAACGTCTGACAAGTGAGCATTTATTTTTCGTTCCGAGATAGTTACGCATTTTTGTATTTGCTTTCAGAGCTATTTGTGCTTTTATCGCATTTGTTTAGACACCGCACATATTTATATCGTTCAGTGTGATGTTTAATTTAGGTGTGCGTAATAAAGCAGTAGTTATAGTAATAAAATACTAGTTAATTATGTGGCTTTAATTAATGCGTAGCTTTTTGGTACTGTGGACTCGCAAAACTTGTATAATCGGAAAAGAAATAAATCCTATGTCGGAAAAAAAAGTTAATTATGCTAACAATATTGTATGTATACTTTGTAGTGAGTTTATACCGTTATATGCCACGGCTAAAACACGTACATGGACATTAGACAGTACACGTACACCGTACACAACACTTTCTGCACCGCGTGTGACTTTACTTTGCAATGGAAGTGCTTGACATTGGACTACTCCAATATCAAACACGTCCATTAAAAAAAATAAAAATAAAGGAAAGCCTACAAGACTTTTCTGAAGATTTTGTGCGACCCAGAACTAAAAACAAACTGCAAAGCTTTGACTAGATAATACTGAACTTATCTGAAGCAGAAAGTCTCCCTTTTTTTATTTGTTGGACGATAGTTCTGTGTTTTTATGTAAGCAACATATTTTGCAAACTATGTAATCAGGTATATGGACTTGTAAGTGTGCAATGTAGTAAATGCTTGATGTTTACTGCTAAAAGTTTTTATATATAGGACATGAATATTGTTAGCACATTAAGATGCGTATTTGTACTCATAAAAGAGTCACATTGGACTTGTTTTTCCAGCCACTGTTACTAACAAGTAAGTGGCAAATGCTAAAGTAAAAAAGCAATGACCCTGAATTGGCCATTTCCAGAAGTGCGCCGTGGGACACGTAAAGCGCTGATTTTTTGCTGTTTATACAGACCTCACAAGCTTGTGACTTAAGTCACAACTCGTTAATGCAACCAAAAAATAACTCCCGACACACTCTGTAAATGCATATGTAGCGGTAAACGTCCACTGCTACGCTGCCAAAGACTATGTCATATGTACTCCTAATATTACTACTGAGAGTGTTATAATTATTGATATTTTTACTGTACAACTGAGCTGGAATTTAAGGCATTTGAATATAAGGGATTTATGTCTGATATCACTTTTCTGAACTAGGGAAGCTGCGTCTCTATCAGAAAGCTAGCGTACTTGGTAGACCAATTACGTACATATAGATATGTATCTATAAATCTAGAAGTCGTCAATGTAACTAGACTTGCAGTTGGTATTTGGAAAGCATCCTGCTAAAATAATCAGGTAATATTAATTGAAATTTATTACGTCGAACTATGGGAATGTTTTGAATTTGTCAGATTAGTACAGACTTAATCTTCTGCAGAATTTTCCCTTCAGTACTTACAGCCAGTTAATAGTAAATCATGCCGGGATTGTATGCTATCGGCTGAACTAAAAAGACGATCGGAACGAACTTATTTTATTACAGGTCAAAATAAGTAGTTTAACTTGATTACCGCTCACACATATCCAAGACTTGAGTGTCAAGATCGGCACAGAATATTTGAAAACGTACCGGAAGTTGTCTGAACAGATGAAACTGTCGTTGCTGTTGCTTTATCTGCTGAATAACTTTAAAATTCATTTATATTGTCAAAAAGGTTTAATTTACTGTTACAGATTTATTAAATTAAACCCCATAAGGTTTGTGTTAATTTTTGTACTTGTGGATGAACGCCAAAAACTCACATGCGGTCTATTTGGCAGCACAATCCGGAATCACTGCGGCAAGCCATTGCGCAAGCTATTTCCGGATAGAGCAGTAACGCAGTTTGAATTTACGGGTATTATAACAATGCCAAAACCATTAATCACGAACCGTAACTCTTTCCGTCCACTATTTACTGTAGTTAGTCCACTGTACAAAATACATATACTTGCTGTGGACTGCGCGTTCTTGCTGAATTAGAATACTAGTATAGCGTTTGCGGAATTGTTGCAAGCTGATATAGTGTTCTACAGTCGGTCTTTGTGTCATTTTTACTTCCAGTACAGCCAGTGCCAAAGGCCCACTAAATTAAAGATGGACGCAAAAATTGTCTTATCGTTTGTTTGTCTGTTCTCCCTTATATCCTGGATCGGCTGCGCTACAGTTCCGGCTGGGAATGGAACTGTTGCTGCTGTTGACGCTGATCCTGAACACAAAGGTTAGTCATATTATATCTAACCGTACATGGTTGCGATTTTCAAAAGGCGAAACTACTTACATATATGTGAATGTTTAAGATTAAGGTATGTAATGTCACACCAGATTTTGTGCGAAATTGCATGCCGTTAAATTTTCTTATTCAGAACGCTCATCATCGTTTATGTTTAAAGATCTTTTTTATCATATCGTTTACGTACAATAACGACAAACATGGGTAAGAACGTATAACCTATGAAGTAATTAATGTTATTTATCATAAACATCAGAGAATGATAACCACTTGACAAGGATGGCCAGCTGGTGTAACCGGATGTTGTCGTAGGTGGAGAATCCACCGGGACGGTCGCGGAATGCTGGATTAAAAATAACTGCACCAGTAAGTGAAGGTTTCTCTGTGAAACCGACGAATCAAACCGTAATAATATTATTAGCTATCTAGCGTATTGCGTTAGCGCGTCTTCAATCGAAATACGAATCAGATATTGTTGCGTTTTGGCATAGCTACTAGATTTATAAAACAGTGGTATTAATTGTGAATTTGAGTATTTAGACGATTTCTGTTAATGTCGCTCAATTCGTAGCGCAGCGTTAATATCGGCAAAATAATGTAGTGCCATGTCCAGATCTGTACGTAGTGTATTTGTGACACTAGAGAGTAAACACTGTGCGTTATCTGTTTTCGCTATGACATTGTCACAAAACCTGCAAAATTGACTTTCGGATTCGAATTTGTTTCAACGAAAAAATATGTTTTATATATCTGTAGTGGTACGCACTATACTGTTTTATTTATACTGAAACCAATTATAGTTTCTGGGTCTAACTAATAGAAAATTCCAACATTTGTAAGTGATAAGGAAAAATTTTTAATATTGTTCGATTCCATAAATTAGATATGTCAAATCGTTTGAATAAAGAGACTAAAAATAAGCTACATATTACAATTCAAGCATAAGGTATTTTTTTGGGGTAGCAAAATAATTATTGTCTGTTTTTTAGACTCGGACTGCCGGCATGTTCCAGTTGACAAGCAAATTACCACTTTTTCGGATGACAAATGTTCCACTGCATGCGCTAACTGTGTTCTGGCTAATGGATGAAGTTTTACACTTGCTTCGCTCTGAATGCTTGAAGACTGGGATGGAATTGTTTTTGCATCTTTTGACGATCAACAATCACTATAATTATAAACATGAGTTGCAGTTGTTGGCTTTCTATAGCGCTTTGTTTTCGACTACACGTTCGCATAAAACGCGAATGCATAGTAATATATATTTTGTTTTATGCTCCTCTGTCAGAATGGATGACTGGAGATCTACATAACTTCTGGATTATGAATTATAAAATACGCTATGTAATACGTACCGTTGTGACCGTTTGATTTTTAGCTTACAAGTTCTGTACTGAAATTATTACACACTTATGAAAAAAATTTGCAACTCCGATGCCGCACAGAATGCATTTACTAAACCCATAAATATAAGCGGATTGAGTTTTATGCCATTATGCGGAACTGTCAATACGCCATACATTAAACTATTTTTGGAAAATTGTGTAAAATAACAACTTTGCTGTCCTTCGTTGCAACTGAAGAAAGTCTGTTTTCTTTCTTTTTGGCAACAATTGTTTTTAGAGGACCAACGGGTATCGAACTCGGGGAAATGTGTACAAAAAATATTGGCAAAATCATATAGATCGTCACGTACGTAGTACGATTTATTGGAAAAATTTGATGTGGTAATAAAATGCATATTTACATAATTGTAAGAAAGAGTCCCAGATCGACATGTATTCAATGGCAATCGGTCTACAGTACCATAATTTTAATACAGATTCAACTGGTAAAATTATGTACTAATTTTACACATAGACCATAACAAATTAACTATACCGTCGAAGTGGGCGTGAGTCGCCGTAATCATGCCGTTTCTCATACCTACGGCCATGTATCACTACTGACCATTGGAAAGAAATGGGTCGTGGTCGGTCTGTTTACGGAAAAGAACGAAACGTGATGTGGTGATGGTACACCTGGTACAACTGCGTTTCATTCGATCTCAACATGGCACGAATGTGGCTTTTCAAATGTATGCTTGCTCTTCACCTTCTCGTCAGTTTTTCTACTGCAATAGTTTGGTTTTCCGAAACATTCGACGATCCTAGTTGGGAGGACCGATGGATTTATACAGAGCAAACGGAATGGAAAGGGAAGCCTTTTGGGCGCTTCCGGTGGTCATCCGGTAAGTACAAACATATGGAAACGTATCGCTCCTTAATTAAAATATTGAGAAAAAAAAATCATCGGACAAATATTGAACACAATAATCAATAAAATTCGGATGATTCTGTGCTCAGAATTAAGTTGTTTTATTTTAAGTTATTTATTTTTTTATTTTAAGCTATTATTATATTTTTTATTTTAATGCATTCTTTTAATTTTTTTAATTTAAGTGCTGTTTATCGCTAACGCGGGTACAGAATTGACATGAGCATCATAGTAAATATTGTTATAATACCTAATGATGTCAGTGACGTCATCTAAATTCATTTATTGTTCGCAACAAAATTACATTTCAGTTAATAATTATACATTTCAGGAAAAACAAGTGCCGATCCTAGCGATAAGGGAATTCGCAGCATGAACGACGAGAGTTATTATGCAATTTCAACAAAGATTCCGCGATTCTCCAACCGGAACAAGACCTTAGTTATACAATTAACCGTCAAACACGAAGTGAAGAATCAGTCGGAGGATCTGCGGTTGTGTGCGGCGGTGTTGTTGAAATTATTTCCGTCAACATTCAGTCCCAAGAGACTGAATGCGGAATCGAAATTCCACATCAAGTATGGGCCTGATTTTTGCTCCGCTGGTGGAAAGGTACATGCCGAGTTGTCCTATAAGGGAAAAACCTACGAGCATTTAGGTAATCATCATAATTATAAGGAGCATCTCAAAAATAAAATTTTATTTAGGGATTTCATATATATACGGATTTTATATATATACAGATTATATATATATACGGATTTTATATATATATGCATTTTATATATATACGGATTTTATATACGAATTTCATATACGAGATTTTATATACTGAGAATAAACTGCACATCAGTTTTATGCCAGTCAGTTACAGCTGTATACCCTACATTTACCTGGTTAGTATAGTATTTCCACAGTATAGTCATCTGTACTGTGGTATTTCTTTACAAGTAGGCGAAGTGCATTTGATTAGTTAAACGTATCAGGTAACACAGACTGGCATGCACAGCATATGTCTCGTACGTAGAACATGTATAACTCTTTTCGCATTATAATTGTGTGTGAAACAAACAACGTCAGAAACTAAAGAAAGTACTAAAAGAATTAGTATGTATTTAGCGTATTTATGGATAAATTTTTTTGTTACGTTCCAAAGGTCAGCAATGGAGTCGAGAATCCGGAGATCCGTTCGTGTATTCTCCGTTTCCGTGGTGTCCACAAGATGGATTCACACACTTGTACACATTCGCCATATTTCCCGACAACACTTATCAGAAACTAATCGATGGAAAGGTTGAAGAGTATGGTGCAATAGAAGGGGCCTGGAGCGTCAAGCCACCGCGAAAGATCCAGCTACAAACCGAACGCCCCAGTGACTGGGACGACAGGGAATTTATTATCGACCCGAGTGAAGGAAAACCTGTTGACTGGGACCAACCGGAAATGATCCCCGATCCCTACGCTAGCCAACCCGAAGAGTGGGACGACGCTGTTGATGGAGAGTGGGAGCACCCACTTATTCCCAATCCTGACTATAAGGTATAGATTGTGTTTGCTTACAATTGTGCTGTACAATTGATTACATACATGCAAATACACATTCATGATCGTGTTATTTAAAAAATAAATAAAAATAAAAACATAAGATAAACATAAGATTTTAGATAAATGTAAAATAAAAATAAGATGAACAAAAGATAAACATAAACAAAAACATAAGATAAACATATTTAAATTTAAAACAGAAGCATAAAAATTTTTAGATTAATATAAGATTTTAGATAAACATAAGGTCGCAAAAAATTCTTGAATTAGAAAGTGCAGCAGTTGCTTGCCAGCAGTCAATATGCATTGTTGCACGAAAAGAAGTATGTGAGCATATTTTATTGGAAGGTGCCGAAAAGTAGTATTATCCTAATTTAAAAATTTTCGAGCATGTAGAATTTTCGCCAGCTGTGGAAAATTAAGAATTATCAGCGCAACGAGATTCTGTATATATACGGCAACCGCCTAATTGTCGTGTTTATCAAAATTGTTTTCATGTACCGGTAATGTTTTTTGTGAACGTCCGGCTACCTAATTGGACAATACAAATTTTCTGCAACATAGGGTGAATGGACCCCTACCCGCTTGCTTCCCAATCCGGCCTACAAAGGAATATGGAAGCCGGAAGAATTTGACAATCCCGAGTATGAAGAAGACCCGGAACTGTACTTATTTAAGGATATCGCGTATATCGGCATCGAGTCATGGCAGCAACATGCCGGAACCATTGTCGATAACATTCTCCTCACAGATGATCTCGAAGGTGCCTTGAAGAACGGAACAGCATGGCAGAAAAAATTTTACGCCGCGGAGGAGCAGTTTTATAACGACGACTGTGATCAGAGACAAAAGATTGTTCTAGTTGATATGGCAAGAAAGAAGGAAGAAATTAAGGCGTTTAAACAGCGAATGAAGAAGCTGGAAAAATTTGAACTGTAAAATTATTCTCTGTCAACATTTTCCAGAAGGTTTTTGTTAATTGACTGGCCGGTGCACACATTTCTCGCATTGTGGTACCTTGTGGTGCGAAGCCTGTAATAATTTTTGAATTGTTATGTTTTTGCGTTTAGTGGTTTAAATGCTTTATATATAAAGTATTCTATATATGTTACATTTATTTTATATTTTATTATTTTGTATATCCTTTATTTTATTTTATTTAAATTTACATATACTTCATACATATATTAATTAATTACATAGTCCTTAAATTATGCTACTTTTTAACTTTAACCACTTTGCAATGGAAACAGAGTTGAGATGCGTACACATTTCCGATAATTCACAAATCTGTCATCCCCGATGCCAACAACCGATTCAACAGCGATACAGTGACAGGATTAACGTCCTCAACGCGATTAACCGACAATCTCGCACTCTGGGATGCAGGCTCCAGTGCCTGGATCATTTCCGGTGGAAAGGGGATTACCTAATAATGTGATTAAACATCACGCACATGCCGGCTTAAGTGACGCTGTTTTAGCCCATTTTAATGAGCTTCCACACTCCGGAGCCTTATAAGGCACGCATGGCCAATATAAAAAGAAAATATATCAAATTGGGCCAGCCGTACAGTACTGAATCCGTACAAAGTGGCAGAAAAACGCTCATACAGTACATTAGTAATTTAATCCTACATGAACATCCGCTTGATTTTACAAAATATATTTTGCAATTGTATTCAATATATATGTATAACTGGACTTTTTATTTTGCATTTGTTTTTTAATTTATTTTATCAATTTGTATGTATTTTGTCTTTGTATTTTGTATTATATTTTGTTTTGCATTTAATACGTTGCTGGAAAATGTAGATATTAGTTATACTAGCACGTAAGAGAAAGGTTTTTTTCATATGAAAGTATCACAATGCGTTATGCGTTTCATATGTTCAACTGTACATACACAGCCAACGGAAAACCTTCCCACATCATTTTCTGTATTTGTTGATTATCAGTGTCTCATCAGTTCATTACATTTATCCCATATAAAAAAATACTATCACATGTATGAGAAGAATTTCCTTAACTGGACAGGTATACAGTTTGGCCCCCAAAAACAGATGCGCAAAATTACACCATCAGCACCAAATATATATAACTCATTCGCAGTTATCACAACCGATATATTATCTTTCTTGTCACTCATCGGGTTCATTAAGGAAAGGTCATTACCATCCGGGACGTCGTCGACGAACTAAACCAACAATTTTGCAGGGTCATGGTTCCGTCAAAGCATTCAAATCGCACCGGAAGTAGGTGAAAGATTTTTCTTCACATTGTGAACGAAACAACCTGATTCCGGAAGGTTTATATTTGAGACTTGTGATCCGATTTGCGGAATTATCCAATTTTGATGACGTTTCTGCTGTATAGCCGACACCGGTTTCGCCGGGAAAACAATAAGTATTTGAAGTAAAAAAATTATTCCGGAAGATTTTTTCTGACCCGATTCAATCTGGCAAAGGTCACGCTTCACGGTTGCAAAACAACCGATCCATATTAACTTTTTTGCAAAAAGGTCCTCCGCGCAGTTGTTCCGCTTTCATTCGTAGAAACAAAATTTAGCATAATTTCCCCCCGATGTTTATTTATACTCATCGACCGTGACGCTAATCTGCCGACCACTCCCGGTATTAAAGACATCCCGCCCGGTGGTGACCACCGTCGGGGGTCCGTTATCCAGTCGCCGCAAAAGACTGGCCTGATTGTCATTGATCGTACTGACAACATTTGGTAATAAATGCAGTGTATTACTGGATGAGGATGAGCGTCGCATGGCCGTCTGGATGTGGGCCATGGTATTCAGATTGAAACTGGATGCTGATGGATGATAGCCACCGATTAGTAACGGCCGTCGCCGCTGCTCCGTTAGGTTCTGTCAGAAAATGGTAATGTCAGTCAGGCAAACATGTACATTTACATATCTGCTATGTAATACAAGAAAGTCAATATTGGCTATATATTTTTGGTAGTAGTAATAATACTCCAAAAACGTGGAAGATCTACAAGGAGGAAATATGATACTCGGTGTTTTATTGTCACATGTACGGCATTTTCAAGAGTTTAGATAGGAAAATGAAATATTATCCATTTCGGCAGAGTGCACTTATATGTGGGCGTAACTGCGTCGTTAGCGGTACGAGTTTTTCCTCTTGAAACATCATTTAGAGTAAGAAGTTGTAGATTTAAATCAAGGGAAGCGATCATGGTCAATCCCATGTCGTAACTGAACGGAAAAGGTCAATCACACCGATCTACAGTACGCGGAAGTTACCTGAATAACGTTGGGCTTCTTGAGCCGGTGTAGCTGCTGGATGACCATCACCGTGGGGAATGTGTTCATCAACAGGAGAAACAGACCCATGACAGTGCTGACCACCCCCGGGAGGTTGTGAGGTATGGAATGGAAGGCAATGACAATCCCCCCGTGGACGATGGAGGCCACCGATAAACAGATGGCCAGGATGGAGAGCGCCAGGTACAACTCCAGCATCGGCAGCAGTGACTGCACGTCATGCTCGGAAATCTCTAGGGGGTTGGGTGGCTGTATGCAGATACAGCCCAGGGATACTCCCACGATACCCGTAAACTACAACACCAACGATACACATCTTTATCTATTCATTAGCATTGTGCAGTTTTGATGCTTTGCGCGATTCCGAACCAAATTTAATTAAAAAAAATTATATCGAAAATGTTGTCAGTAATATTGCCAGACCATATAATTATGATAAATTAATTCTTTAATGATTAAAGGTCATACCGATTTATAGGCTTCCCGAAATATTACTTTAATGAATGTTTTCGAATCTTATGTGACCGTCGATAATTATGAGTGCAGTTGTTAATCGAGAAAACACGTGCTGTGCTGCTTGTTTTTGATTAAAAATTCTCGAAGGCCTATAACAGATATCAGCATAATTAACGTTTCCGACTGGTGTTGATAATTATTTATGTTTTGATATGTACTCAGGTCCATAGCGTGAGCGGAAACACGTGCAGATCTCCACTTTCCGGCAATTCCATCAGATGAAAGCTGAGCTATTCGTTGGCTGTATCTTGTGAATTTTCTGGTACTTTTCCGAAATTTTAACTTAATTAACTTCTGCCTAACTAAGAAGGATTCGA
>JAQGAU010004270.1:0-11862 GCA_034698045.1 Paramacrobiotus richtersi | reverse complement strand
AACACTCCGGTTTTGAAGGACGCATTCACCATCCGGGTCAGCGGCATAACGAGCATTGGGATAATGGTGCCCAGTATCTTCGGTGGAATACCGAACGGGCCAGAGGCTTTATTTTTTGTACGAATTTGGTGCAGAATAGATAGCACGACTGCGGGCTGGACTTCCGCAAAGTTAGGGAATGAGTTGTTTTCACTCACACCTCCCGAAGGAGGCACAGGTGCGACAGGTGGGTTGCTCATACCTCCCGGAGGGGGCGCAGGTGCGACATGACGATATCCGTGCTGGCCCATGGAGGCGAAGTGGCGGTTGAGGGCATTAGTATCAACGGGACAATCTGTTGTTGTTTTCGTTTTTCGTAGCATTCGTCCAATCTCTTTCCATACCAAATCGGTCTTCTTACGATTCTCATAAAAATAACGATTTTTTGCTGAGCGAACAAGATACCTTACATTTGTTCTTTAAATTCTTTACACTTTAAATACGCATGTTGCACGTATGCGTACCGGAAGCTTGGTTAGTTTTCTGAGAATAATAAAAACCCGCCAAAGCGTCGAGAAAGCCAAAAGCCAAAGCGCCTATCCTGTCCCCAAACTCAGACTAACCGTCCCATTTTCAAATTTGTTCTAGAAATTCGCAAAAACGCCGGAAAGCCAATTTTGTTTCACATCTGTTCACGCATGTGTGCCTGCGTTCTTCATGCAGTTTTCAAAAGAATCGGTTCACAACGAGAATTTTGGTACATCAGCTTGAGCTCAAACTTTTTCAGAGGATCACACAACGGCCAGATGTTGCGCGCACAGCTAGTTCTATGATACGCATATTATGTTCTGTATATGGTCCTATTTATGCGCATCGAAAGCAACACCGTATCCCGTTGTCTCTGTGACCATAGCGCTCACGCAAAATCTCCAGAATAAGGTCTTCAAACGACCAGTCAACTGCCTTGAAATCAACGTTCTAAGGCCAGCCTCCAGCTTATAACAGAGCGGATGTCATAGTTTCCGGACCGAGCAAGTCCGTTGCCACAGCTCGTCTGTATCGTTGACTACACGCCGAGTAGTACTTATTTAGCAACTTACCGATGCAGGTTGGGCAGTTCTTTCTATGCCACAACGACAACTTCTCGCTTAAATGCTGGATGTCGAAACAGCCAAAAACAAAGTGCAGAACCAATCCTAACAGTCCAGCAACAATGACCAACGATTGAGGCACCTAACAACGAACAGACTGATCAACTTCCGGACATTAATTAACGAATTCTTTTTCCATAACTAAATTAAAATGTATCGATATGCAACTGTATTCAAATTCATTTCACTTTCAGCTTTGGCGTTCATTGTTTTATTTATTTGTTTACTATTATTGTTGTTTGTAGGATTAATGAAGTTGTGCATGCCCGTTCATTACGTACGTGCAGCTCCGGGACACTGAACTGCAGTCCCGTTTGTGCGTGTGACGAATTAATGTAAGGCGACGTCCAGTTGATTGATTGATCGATGTCACTTTTCCGCTCAGTAGGTCCAAAATAAACAGAGTACGTGTAGACACCCAGAGCCCATAATCGAAGAGTGGCGCTCACGGCTAACCCCGATGGCGTCAGAGCTGTTAGCGACGCTGGGACTACGAGATCACCCAAAAGCATCCAAACATTCTTGATAAAGTCCCACAACTGCCACCACATTTCCGAGCAAAGTCCAGCACATGATGGCCTTGCTTTCGTCATGACGTCTGTACATGGACCTGGCTGTTGTTCTGTACCGGGCAGCCAGTAGCAACACAGCAGCGCCATCACTACCATGCCGAGTTGGACTTCCAAGGTCAGTTCAAATTTGTCGCGGGACAGATCCACCAGCCCGAGCATTGTACAGTACCAAAATCCCAAGTTCAATGCATTAAGGAATAGGTCTGTCAAATAAGCAAGCCAAGGCTTCAGCTCATCACAAATTTCCTCTTCACTCTGGGAATCTTTTTTTATCAACACGCGCTCATTAAAGATGATGCGTCCCAGCAGCTGACTTTTAAGGCCGAAATATCCGGTAATTGATAAAACAGATAGGGTGATGGAGATCCCGAACCAATACGGATTTTGCGTGGATATCGCAGCGGGATCAAAATATACTAGAACAATCATCAGAAGCAGTCGTGGGATAGTGCAGTACTGTATTTTTATCTTCTGTGACTCTTGCACCGTCCACTGAATGAATACAAGATCTTCTTGATAAGACCGGGGAGCGTTTATGTCGCCGGTTGTCTCCCACATCGTCACATACGATAGAATACTGCAAAACAAACACGAAATGAGTAGATAATTCTTTCGATATCGACTATAATATAACTCCAGTACTCAAAGTTCAGTCCTGACCGCTTAGCGGCACCGCAATCAAGGTGCAAACTCTTATTACTTTTATTTTTTTTTTTTGGCGGGCCTCAGAGAAACTACGGACGCGTACCGGAAATGTCATTTACTGTTGATAGTAATAATAACAGAACCCGCGTTCTGTATTTTGTGTTTATGCAATACTATTAGTACAGTGCAACCGCCGGGACGGACAAACACCTGGTTTTTTGTGGAGCGCAGAGAACACGTCCTTTACTAATGCCCTATTGCGAGGCACCGTTACGGACGGAACAGACAAAAGCCGGTCGACAATTAATAAATAATTTTAAATAAAACTTCATAAACATTTTATTGATAAATTATCAAAGTTGCATTCATGAATACTTGATTAGTTAATGAAATAATTATTATTCACATAAATTTTTATTAATCGAAATAATTTAATAGTAAAAATAATAATGCTAAACAGTTGTAAACAAATTAAGAAAACTTCAGTTTCATTAATCAGTTAGCAAAGTTTCATAAATAACTGCTTAATTAACCAATGAAAGATTATCCAAGTAATAATTAATTAATAAAAATAATTAAATTATAACTGAGACCGATGAATGACAGACGCACGCCTAAATCCGTTAGAGTTGGGTGAAGATGACCTTCGCTTCGCTTCTGTCGACAATGCCCGTTGCTCCTCAATTAAAGCGCTCTCATCAGCCATTTTCTCTGAGGCATGGCTTCATTCACCTCGATTGAATGGAGTTACGTCCAAGTTGGATTTGTCACCTCCGGTACGGCTCGCTTCACCTCCGGGATTGCTTTGCAGCCTTTCAGCAAGGTTTTCATAATGTTCAGGACGGTTTTCTCTCCGCCAGTGACAGCTTCGCTCTCTTCCGTAGGAGTTCCGTTCGCCACCCGAATGGCTTCTTGGCCTCCGGGATTGAGGCATTGACTTCCTGCTAGCGTCTCATGACATCGCGGATGGTACCCTTAACCTTCAAGAACGTTCCGCACACCTCCAGTATGTCTCCGTTGACCGCTAGGTAGGTGCACTCTACCTCTCTGACGGTACCGTTGACCTCCAGGACGGTTCCGCTAGCCTCCGTAGCGATTTTCTTGACCTCCCGGACTACATCCGGAAGAGCTTTCTTGAACACTTCGTTGTCCTTCAACCCACGTGTCACATCGTGGATGCGTCCTTGCTGCCATTTGTGGCCATATTGTGCAGTCCATATCCATATCAACGCGCCCACGCCGCTTTGGCACAGACTCGGTCCCACTGTCCAGATGTGCAGGACCCACAGCTGATATTGCACACTGAAACTTGGTCTGGTACAACTGCAGTATTGGATGACTCGCTACTTCCGGTCCTTATATCATTCGCTTGTATAGATGCACTGCATACAGACTGCTAATACCACCGTCGCATCCGAACATCGGCAACTGAGTCTAGTCAAATAACAATCTGGTTGGCTCCCCGCATTCTTGCCCACTGCTCCCTGGCGCTTGGTGTTCACTGCCTCGAAATGCCGTCGATCGGCACCATATGTTTCTACCTCCCATACCGCTGCCCTGCGCCTCCCATACCGTCCTCCCATACCGTCCGGTATCATCATGGAGTTCATTTGTTGTACGAGTACTCAGCTCCGAAGCAAGTTTTCTCTGTTACGGAAATCCGGGAAGTCCATTGTATTTCTTTCGCCGACAGTAACTCTCCTTGAAACGGTCAGATTTGCTTCAAATTTGACCAGTGTGTTCTTCGTTATGAGTTCTGGAGCTGTACAGCTTTTGAACTACACATTTTAAGAAATAAAAAAGTTACTACGGTTAAACTATGTATACATGTACCGCTAATGCTTAACAATGCAGGCGCTTGAGACTGACCAGAGCGGAAAGCCCCTTGGGCAATTGAATGCAATCAAAACCGGATCTTGCACATTTGAAAACAGCCCTACGCTTTTATTAGCTGCGGTTTTCATCGCCAGCATCAGCGGAGAGCGACTACCCAGTTAAAGTTTTAAAGTTTTAAAGTCTAAAATTAAAGAAAAAAATCAAAAAATTTTCAATAGCCAGCCAACAGGAATCCTGCTGTAAGTGCCTTTAAATAGGCTTCTTGGCTACTGCAGTGGTTTAATAATAATAATAATATTAATAATAATAATAGCTGTTGCGAAATGCGTTTGCGTCAGGCATCATGATCATGCTACAGCCGGCCTCGCGCAACAGGCTGCATGTGAATCATCACAGACGAACACTGCAGCCGACGGACGGCCGACAGGTTTATAACGAGTGCTCGCACAGCAGACTACAGTAGCTGCGTGATCAAAGAACTGAAACACACAGCTCGCTCGACTCAGTCATATTCAACGCACAGTGCGTTACGCACTGCACTGGCACTCAGCTGAGTCGAATAGCTAGAGAATCCGCTCGGACTCACGGCCGCTCTGTTTTCATGTCACATGAAAAGCGAGAAATGCGTCAGCAAATTTCGAATGATACAGTGAAGTTTTTTTCTGTTTTATCGGATTGAGAGTACCTGACAAATGCTCGGAAAGTATTAAAGGAAACACCTAGAAATCCAGAAAAGCGGATCATAATCCAATAACCGAGTCTAACATAGGAGAAACTGAACGATCTTGTTCGTCTAACTAAACTGGAATGGTTCATTCAGGCTTCATTTATTGTGCAAAGGAAAAAGTATTGTTTATGCACAATAACGTACCGTTTTTCGACAAATGTATACATTTCTGTTCCAGAACTACTGCATTCGTTAAATTCAAGAAAAAAAGCCGCTTTAGTTCAGAGCAATAGTTCGGCTTCAAAGAAAAATCTAGTATAATCCGGAGGTTTTTGGTTTAACTTCCGAAAAACCTATAATAGGTACTTTACTCAGGAGCGAATCGAGGAGCGCGCATATACATAATTTCTCCCGTATGATGCAAGAAAAAATTCATCTTGCATGCTTTTTCGATACACCGTTACCCTCGAGCTCGGTACTGCGATATCTGCACAAACAAAGAAAGTATTTTGTCGCAGACTCGTGAACCCGTCAACAGGTGAGCAATACCACAATTACTTACCTAAAAACAAGCTCGAACGGATGAATTTCCGCCAGTTTTGCGAGGAAGCTTCCTGGTTCGAGTGGCGGTGACAGTACCGGGAGTCTTGTCGTCCTGGCACTAACGCCGCCTCTTTGGGGTTGAATCTCCATCGACTGCTGGTCTGCCAGTCGTCGACGTGCTGGTTCCCAATTATAGCGAGGCCGGTTTTCGCCTGATTTCATCAAACGTGCACCGAGTGCTTGGATGATGGAGCAGATCCAGGGCCAGCTGATAGGAGTCATCAAGAAGACTTGGCCATAAATCGACAAATTATAGATATTTTGGTAGACAACGAGATAACCGCCCAGAACCACAGCGGTTAGGTTGTCCAGGATGTACATCATAATGGTAGAGTATAAACCGGCCATGCGACATTTCCTGTTGGTCCTCCCAGGATCGGGAACTCCGAGCAAAAATTCACCCACGGCCGCCATACCAGCATGCGCCAACTTTTCAGGCGTCGCCAACGGAGAAATACGGGTTCTGATAAAATAGAGAAAATCGTTCTAGACGTGTGAATAAAACGGAAAACAAGCAAAAGCAAGGACTTCACTGTGCCGATCGCTACTGCCGATCGCACATTGCTCAGTAAAAATGAAAACAGTGAAAAGAATATTCTAGAAGAGCCAAAACGAGAAGTACATATACGTTTAGGTTTTAATGCTACAAGAAATAAAAATAGCTCACGCGACCACAGTTCTGTACAAGATGCTGGGACTTGCGTCACCGATGACGTGATTCTGAGCATTATGCACAGAATGCAATCTCTGCAGCCAGGTTTTTGCATGTTATCATAGTTCTCTTCGAATGGCAGGAGGGGCAACCGAGAATCAAATCAAGAAAAAGGCTACTGATCTTTACAGAGTGGGGTGGCGAAGCCAGCTCAACCACTTAAACTATCCCCTACTCTTACCAACCAGAAGTCTCGGCGGTCAAGTTTTTCCGCCCAACCAAAATGATTTTTCTGGGATTTTACTCGTATCGTGAGATGGTCAGGCACAGACAGCAGCATAACGACAAGAAGGTACCGATCACTCCTTATGGAACTGAGGGGCTAAGGTTACCCCCTATCGCAAAGATGCGCTCGCCATGCCAGATTTTATCTTCACATCCAACTGCATTTTTTAAGTACCAGTGCATTACAAAACAATGCCTCAGGCTCAGCTGAGCTCTTTACATTGCAGCAGGAGCACATGGCGTGCAACAGCATTAATAGTATTTAATACCGATGAATCACTTTCTCAGCTTCACTATGCGTGTCCTTGAGCTCTTCTACGCGTCTGTATTAAGGGGAAAGAATACCCAGCGGGATCAGTTTTAGTTGGTTCCAACTTACAATTTTTTGCACGAAATCGCTGTCATATATAGTTATTACATGAGGTACACATGATAGACAAGGGTTTGCTCTACCCTGTGATCTGGTCACTGTTTACCCGCAGCGCGCGCGCAGCCCACAATAGGTGTGTAAACAAAGAGCAAGTAAATAAGAAGAAAAGTCAGACTAAATTCAACCGTGCATCAAAAGTATGATTTAAAAACGCTATAAAATGCGTAAAAAGATAAGAAGGATTATTACACAAGCTTTTTTGATTTCATCCATAGTGTCGAAAGACATCGAATTTTAAAATTTTTGAAATTCAATAACTTCTTACGTAATTAATGAAATGTAAAAAGCTTGTGTAATAATCTTTCTTATCTTTTTATGCATTTTATAGCGTTCTCAAGTCATACATTTGATGCACGGCTGAATTTATTCTGATTTTTCTTCTTATTTACTTGCTCTTTGTTTACACACCTATTGTGGGCTGCGCGCGCGCTGCGGGTAAACAATGACCAGATCACAGGGTAGAGCAAACCCTTGTCTATCATGTGTACCTCATGTAATAACTATGTACGACAGCGATTTCGTGCAAAAAATTGTAAGTTGGAACCACCTAGAACGGATCCCGCTGGGTATTCTTCCCCCTTAAGCTAGCCACCACTTTTATCAGCTCTAAATAAAAAGGATTACAAATCGAACTGTTAAATTGATTTATCCATAGCGAAAGAAATCAGTTAACTATGTGGCAAAACCGTGGTTTTCAGTATGGAATATTTCGGGCAAGAGATGCAATGAAGCTTCTCAGCATCCCAGGAAATTTACTATGCATGTCTTCCTTCGTAATGTATTCGATAATCTTTGAAGAACACAGACTTTTGTCAGGAACTGTGAGCAGCTAAAGGTGTCTACATATCAAATTCATCCCACTTTAACCTGATTCACCAATGGTCAGTTACAGAGAAAACAAATAAAGGCTATTTAATAGCGCATCGTGCCAGAAAATGAACTTCTGTTGCGGTGCTATGCTTATTCATGCGGAAGCTCAGGTCACAGACAAGCTTTTGCTTTTGGGCTGACGGCCGTCTGTTCATTAGCTGGCTGAGTCTGCGATAAGCGGCCGGTCGCCCGATTATTAACTACTGGCTGGGTATGCCAACACCGGTCCGGTAGGACGGCTAAAACTTTGGCCGCCTGATGTGGCTGGCGGCCTTTCAGCTGTTCAAGCTGTTTAGATTTGAAATTCTGAATGATTAAGACATAAGAACACACAGTAAAACTTTTGCGCCTTGGCGAGGCCAATACAGAACCGGATTGTAGCCGATCAAAGTGCGCAGCCGGCTTAGGCGGTGGGCCACGCATCGACTTCGTCTGACGAAGTACTTAGGAATAGCCGGTAATCGGTCACAGCGAAATACTGTCAATTTTTAGTTCTCGGTATGCACACACGTTATGCATCTGAATACTTGAGCAGCGGCCTATACTTTTACACTGACTCATGTGCCCGGCATTCAGTCGTTACCGTCCGTCAGCACCAGCGACAGCGATAAGCTGTCAGTATCGAACCGTATGCTACTGTAGTATACTATTTCTGAATCTTGAAATTAAATTCAAATATTACGAACTCATTTCTAAATTTCAAAACAAAATTCGGAAGGATGATTTTGATTCCAGTGCTTACGTTGCCATGTTTATCTGCACTTACCATGCAGGTTTCAAAAGAATCGATTCAGAACGAGATTTCGATTTTTGGTAAACGGGTAGTTAAACGTTCTTCTGGGAGTGAATAACGGATGTATGCTGCGCTGATGAATCGTTTCCACATTCAGACCAGTGACCTATCTGTGGTTCGATTTGCTTAAAATTTCACCAGGGTGTCCTTCCTTACGACTTCTGGAGCCCTATTGTTTTTGACCATACTTTTCGAAAGATAACAAAGTTATTAAAATTATTAGTTTACTACCGATATTACAAGACGATATAGCTTTTAAGTCTGAGCAGAGAGGAAAGCGCCTTGCGCAACTGAAGGCAATCAAAAGCGGATTTAGCACACATGAAAACCAGCCCTGCGCTTTTATCTGCATTGTATCGCTCCGGTCTTCATCGCCAGCGTCAGCGGAGAGCGAGTACCTGGTTGTTTTAGCACCAGCTTCGTTGTACCGCATTACCAATAAAATAGAAGTTTGCTTACCAGGACTGTTGTATTTCTTGTTCGCAACTAATTCGCTCGTTTGCATCTTATATCTGTGCAGGTAAAAGCCCATTCGGATTACGACAGATTCCGATCATGCGCAACCAGCAAGATCCGGCACATCTGGGCTTCGCCCGCTCGGATGAAGGTACCACTTCGTGTTCGACCCTCGTCGGCATTCATACCGCGATTCCGTGTGCACCGTGGGCGGTTTCCGTCTCCCAAAATCATTTCCGACTTACAGAGTGACACTGCCTCTGCAAAAAAAATGATCCAAATTAGGACAGACGGCATACAAAACACTTATAAATCGGCATGATATAAACAGACAGGATTTACGTTTACTGTCTTCGGGTAATATCGGAACCTAACGTTAATTTGCGCCGCTGCGCAATTCGACGTAATACATTGACTGGTCAAAATACATATGCTTAAATGCTCTGCGTAAGTTATTCTCATTTCCGGTGACCACGCACATGTAGACGTACACATGCATATAATTATCGGAATGTTATGTTAATATCCATTTTACTTTTAACTTGGCCTTCATTGTTTTGTTTATTTATTATGTTGACTTGTGTTGAAAATCTGCAGGCGGATCTCCAACAAATTATCTGAAGCTTACATGTAAACCTAGGTACATGTACTGCACATATTGTTTCGATCATTTAACCACGTTGCATAGAAAAGCAATAATGTCATTATTAAAGTTCTTACTAAGCGCCGAAACCTATTTTCCCTTGTGAGATGCCCTGCAGTTTCGAAATGTTATTTAATTCAGTTTTTCTAAGGCTAGATGCGCACGCGCCCGTTTCTGGACGGAAAATGATTTACACAAAATATTCACCGCTTTCTGATGGTTTTATGCTGTTAGTGTGCTTGTACTTTGCGATGTCAGGTATGAAAGATTCGGTACATATTGTCTACCATCCCGATAACGGTCCTCTAGTATGTACCAATAGATTTTCTCTGTTTAGTATCTCATGCGTGTCCTTGGTTCCTTGACATGCTTATATAGCTTAATTACACTAGCAGTTACAAGTGCGCCCGATGGTTGTTGGCTAGCCGGCCGAAGCGTGCGTGGGAACTCGCCGAAAGAGTTCACACTACCGGTATCGTAACAGACGGGAGTCGGGACGAACACAAATTCCATTCTGATTTGAGTATAAAGGCGCGAACGTTATTACTATGTACTTTTGCGATACTTCCGGTACCTTGAACGATGGATAAAAATCTTATTTTTAGTGAATGTAGACTTTTACTTTGCTCCGTCCATGATCAGCAAGGGGAAAGGGGCTCGTAGCGCGATAAACCTCCAGTTACTGGATTCACAAAGTACTTCAAACTATTATTAGAGCACACAAAAGAGGCTTCAAGCTACGAGTATTTTTATCTTATTGTATATATCTATGCTGTGGGCAAGATCAAAGTTTTCGGGCTGTACAAAAAAGTTTTCGAGTTGTATTTTTTCCACTTTCCGGCTGCATGTTCTTGCGTTCGCATTCTGCAGAGTTATCTGAAAGTCTTGTATCAGATCCTGTACACCATTCATGCGCATTATGTCACTACTGTGTTATTCCAGGGGTTCCTTTTTATCCCCTGCACTTCACATTATATGTAAACAATGAGCTGGTTTACAATAAAAAGGATATCACAGGCCGGATTCCGATTCCGGCTTGTATTCATCTAAGTAAATACTATAAGATACAGGCGGAATACTGGAAGAATACAAGCAAAGTATGTCTCGAATGCGGAAAAATACGCATAGATTACTATCGCGGTATCTTTTTAACCGGTCCGCATTCTGTATGTAGTACGTATTCTTTTGTACATATTTGTAAGTGACTTGGGAAACAATAATGTACAGGATGTGTAATGCAGGTATAGCTCTTACAGAATGCCGTATGTGTTGATATGGCGAGATCCGTGCACCACATCTTTTTTTGCCCGCGTTTTCCTCAGTATTCCTCGTACTCTATCACACTTCTCAGGGATGACCATTGTATTCTCCGGTATTAGTCTATATGATAATTAGATGACCCCCGCCCGAAATTGCGCGGTATGAAGTGCCACACAGCTTACAGATCCTGTTACGTCGTTAAATTCAAGCATTACTAAATGCACGAATAGTAAAATAGGTAGTACCTAACAGCAATCCACCGCACAACTGTACAATAGCCAATCAAACCCATTTCTAACAAGAAGCCGTCAGTTTCTCTGCCACTCTTAGACCCTCACAGAGGATTTTCCCCCTATGAAAGGCCTGTTTTGTCGTATACGCTGCAAATCTGCGCATTGCAATAGAAACGTTATTAAATTTGCAGTGAGAGTTATTTGTAAGCTCTTCCACCTGCTGGTTTGTGACAAACTCCAACCATCCGGTAAAAAAGCATTAAATCTGTTCCCTTTCCCTGACGGGCTTCCGCGCCCGCTCACCCACTTTCCAAAAATAGCTAATCGTAAGGTCGTTTTACAATGTTCTCGCTTATCGTACGCAGTTAAGTTTATCTTGCGTAATTTGAAACTTTTGCAGTCAATCAACATATCCTGACCTTTAACAGGCGAACACCGAACGCGTAAGAGAGTAAACGCATATTTTTTCCCTACATACAGCTCCAGGCTCGCCAGGATGCCGCGCACACGGGCCAACAAATTCAACGAACCGGCTCCTAAAAAAGAGGTTGAAAGCCGAAAACTCCTGGACGAGGCACTGGTGACAATCGAAATCCCGCCACATGCTTCACGCGCCATCCAGATGTAACCGAACCGTCGTCCTGATCCGTTGTCCAACAGCAGCAGCGCCAAATCGAAATGCTAAACCGAACTTGTGCTGTGCCTACCGTTCGCTAAACAGTTTCCGTAGTGCATTGGAGGGCATTCCTTGGATGGACCTTAACTGGACGGAAAAGCATCTGTTTTT
>JAQGAU010004269.1:0-11867 GCA_034698045.1 Paramacrobiotus richtersi | reverse complement strand
AGTAATGGGATTAAAAGGAATTACACCGCTGGAAGGACGTTTGAGGCGGCGGAGAGCTATCCGATGAGGCAGTATGTGCAATCGGTTTATCAGTTTGTTTTTTGGATTGATTGTTCGATTACAAGTGGTGTTTTGCAGTTATAGTGCGTATAGGCCGTATAATCGACCGGCTTACCGTCCAAAATCCGTCAGGTATCGTCTTATTGCACCTGCCAATTACATTCATAGTTTTACACGGATTTATTCGGTTTTCTGGTTTTACTGAATCTAATACGTATCAGATACGAAAAGTTATTAATTGTTGATGGTCAGGACAAAATATTTCTAAAATACATCGATTTTCGATGTTTATTGAATTATGTATCGCTGTATATTTGCCAGAAGACGTACTAACTTTTTTCATAACGTTTTGTTTCGTAAGTTTGGTCGACCTGTGCAAGAAAAACCATCAGGAAACAAAAATAACAACTACTGTATCTACTGTACAAAGTGCACCTGAAACCAAAACTGTATTAATTTTAATACGTAGTTTTCACTTAAAGCGGTGCTTTTCTGCTGCATACTTTGCTCTCATTCAACAGAAGGTTATTGTAATTTCGAGCCTACCATTAAACAAAAGACCATCGGTGTATGGATATATGCTGGTTACCAGTTTGCGCGCATTTACGTTTATGTACAAGTTTGATTTGTTTCGTTACAGATACGACTCATACGAGTACTTGAGACGACCAGTTTACCGGCCCATGACATACCGCAGCAACTACCGTTACGAATCGCCCGGATGCTTTGGACATCCACCCGGAATGTACGGCAACCCTGGATACAACTGCAAAGTGTTCCACATCTGCCAAGCCGATGGGCGTTTCGATAAGATGGACTGTCCGGCTTCCTTAAAGTTCAACAACTATTTGGGCGTTTGCGATTGGCCTAATCAGGTGCAAAGACTCTTTCTCTTTCAGAAAAAGCATTAATTATGTAACCATTTATCGGGGATACCTAGGTTGACTCTTACTGCAATCCGGTCTATCCCAATCAAAACTTTTACGGAAACGGACACTACGAGGCACCACAGAAGTATTATTACGATGCCCCGAGAGAGTACAACGACAGCGAAATGTATTACGCGGGAGCGGAAACGAAATCGGTTAAGACAAAGGTGAAAGAGAGGGAAAAGGTGAAAGAAACGAATGGAAAGAAGGAGATACTGAAGGATGGGAAAAAGGTTAACGACAGTTCAGAGCATTAAGCATATTCATGACCGAAGGAGACCGCTACGTTTTCGTCCTGCACTGGACTCGACACTTTGGTTTTGTATGGACTAGTTTTGTATAAATGTTGCAAATGTATGTATCGGTGATGATTAGCTGTGTGCATCGTACAACGGTACGTAGTCCGAACATGAACTGGGACACGAGATTTTAAACTGATAATTTAATCGAACTGGACAACAGAACTTTACGGTATAGTGTCATGGTCAACCACGGCAAAGCGCATAATGCGTTTGTAACTTTTAACGCCATTCATGGAAAACTAATAGCATAAGCCAGCAGTTTTGAATTCGAACGTGAGCTCAACTCGTTGCGCTTCTTTTGTTGCTACGTAGCCATAGATTCCCAATAATAACAAAGTCACGCAAAGAGCACCAGTTTATATTCACAAACCTAGAACAGGCAGTCTGCTTGTTTGAGTCAACAGAGTGCTGTAGCGCAGAAAGTCATAGTTGCAGTACGTCGCACTTTTGTATGGTACAGACCCATTAATAAGGTGTACCATGCGCCAGAATATGATACAGTAAAATTTAGTGTCAATTTGTACAGCTGTAGTAACGAAAAATACACATAAATGTACTCCAAATAAACGAGTTCTCTTCCTGAAGTAGTCAAGGCCTGTCGTTGTAATATACTTTTTCTGTGTAGTTTTTATGAGGAGCCAAGTAAATGATCGTTTATCCCTGTACTTTCTGTTAACAGTAATCAGCTGTAGTACCGTCCCAGTGCTGTGTATAAAATGCATGACGGGCAGACAAGTCTGTCATTGTGGCGATGATTGTCGTGGCACTGCAGATCCCAGCATGATCAACCGCATCTACGCCAAGACCTGCCCGAAGGCGGCCGAATTCAAGCAGAACCTGGGATTCGTAGAAACGGCCTGTGACAACAATGACGATATATGCCTTTTCCATACCAACCTCCGAATTGCTCGCAACTACCTCAACGGTGCGTTTGACGAAGGAGTAAATACGATCGTCTTTCTGAGGTTTTCAGGCACTCGTAAAACAATTTAGATTCTTTGATGCTTATCTCTGTGAGCTTTCCTAATCATACCTACACCAGAGTACAGGTATTTGTGGTACTCAGCATCGTAAGTGGATTCAGCTTTTTGCTCTGTTTACTGCAGGTACTGTAGTCTATCGCCTGATCAGCGGCTCCTGTGTAAGACCCAAAGAAGTCAATCCCTGGATTCCCAAAGGCAGCAACCCCTGGCAGATCACTAGCCAGCTAGACCTCTTCGACTGGACCCAGAAGAGCCACGTGTGTTCGCCCGTGAAACGCGCCGAAACACCCCAGTACAGCGGCGGTGAAGTCTCCCATACCGCTGTGCATATTTACTGCGCTTGTAAAACCGACCTGTGCAACACGGATTTGGTCAAAATGGGCGCCGTGACGGTACCCACAATACCGACTCCGGCTACAATGAAGCCCACTGCGCCATCGGTCACACTTGTCGTACCACCTCCGGGCCCGGGAGCGACGACACCAACACCGACAACTACCGCGCCGATAACATTTCCCATAGTTGTTCTGGACGACATGAAACTGATTGAAGAACTGGAAAATGACAGGACCCGGACAACGCTCAATCTGCGATATGTTGGGGATGAGGAGCAGTCGACAGGTGGTAGCACAACACAGAATTTGGAAGTTCACTGCGGGCAGTTCCCTGATAGTCAAGCGTGTCGGGATAGAAAGCCAATCGTGAAGAGTTCAGCGTATGTGCATTTCACTGGTACTTTCTGCCGCATTGCAGTGCTATCTATCCTAATTTCTGGCGGCTTGGTTAGCAATCGATACTAGCAGATGAAGATTTCTTGCTTGTGTACACTGAAAAATCATTCCTGTGTAGGATACTTACGTTAATCCGTGATTCATCTTGCAACTGAAAGGAGCAAAAACGGCTAAATAAAAATGCAGGCATAGCCTAATAAAGCGGTATGAGCAGCTTCTTGTACTCTGAACTGCTCAAGTGTGTACATAGACTGCAACGTCACTCAGTGAATGATATGATCCAGCCATTTTTATACCAGCGACAGCTACCATGTTAAACAAGTACGTAACAGGCGCGTGGAGATAACGAGTTTGGTTGTTTTTTTAATGTTTAAATTTGTGGAAATTGTTAGTGATCCCAGCGCAAGCACTGCTGTATTGTCAATGGTTTTTGCCTATTAAAGTATAGTACGTAATGTCAGAAACGTGCCACAATATGTCAGTAAATGTTACTTATGGGAGTGACGGCCAATCAGACCAGCATCCCAGTAATACTGTGCAGCCTCCATGAACCCTTCGTCCATTCCATTCCGTGGTACCTGATGTAGTTCCTGCTCAGGATTCACCTTTTTCCAAGTCTTCTCCATAAGGATGCGCCTGCAGATGATGACCAAGAAGTTAATGATTGTATTAATAATGCAGCATATCTATACAACTAGATTACATACACGTCGGCGCCAAATGATACACATTGTACAGTCATATCTCTATTATGATACGCAGTTTTTCTTTAGAAAATTAAACAGTGGTGAAAATTTCACAGATTGGGGGCTGTGCTTCACCAAGTGGCAGTAAGGCCGCTTGCTTAACTGCACTTCCGGTAAGCAACGGTAGCGCAAACAGGGTCTGTGTAAGCAACACTGTTGGAAGTTCTGGATTAGTTTGTTTTCATGGGCTAGCTGACGCCTAGTAGCCTACCGCTTTTATGGTGAAGTGTAATAGTGTTTCATGCGCTGGCTTCCATCTGTTCTTTTGACAACTGTCAGTAAAAATGTGTTGTTCGATGCGTTTTCAGAATTAGAAGAGCTTTCCCAGACAGATCGCAACGCCAAGTACGCACCTCGCGCTGATGCTAGTCCCAGGTGGAAATTTCACACCCTTCTCTTCCAAGCACCGTGTCACCATGTAATTGACTGTTCGCACGTCCATGTAATCCGCAAGTTTCGGATTCGCACGCATCTGCTGCCCAAACCCTACAGAAAAACGAGATCAGATTAGTGCAAGTGACGCACTATAGGCATTACACGTATATATAGGTTCGGAGCGTACGTACAGACGGTTTAAACAAGGACACAAATTTTAGTAAGCAAAAAAATTCTTCCCAAATCATGCGCGTACTCCAGGGTCATCGACCTATAATTCATCTGGATAATCCACTCCAGCCGGACACTTTTGCCGGACCCCGGTAAATAGTCGGCTTCACCCGGACACTTTTGCCGGAACCCAGGAAATAGTTAGTTTCAACCGGACACCTTTGCCGAGGGCCTGCAGATGAGTAGTTTTATCCCCACAATTTTTCCGGAGCACTGCAGATAGCCGATTTGTACTGGCAAAAGTGTCCGGCTCAAGCCGACTCTTTCCCCGAGAGAGCTAAAGATATGTACATGGAATAAAGTATATGAAACAAAAACATGTATGCCACAGTAGCCCTTATTGGTGCAGTAGAAACACCGCAAGAAGTCACCGATATAACCATTTCGGACGTTCGCTGGAACGTTCGCTCAAACGACGACAGTAGAGAGCGTTCGCTGGAAAACGCCGTTCGTCGGCGTTCCAGCGAACGAAAGCCACCGATCGCCGCAAATGCAAAAACGCACACCAAGCCCGGCGCTGCGGAGCGTCGCTATGGCTTATAACAAAAAACACTACCAGCTCGGTCACGTTATTAATTTGTGTGACTTGTGCAAAAAATGACTGGCTTCCGTAGCTGCCTAAACTTTCTTCATTGTAACCTTTTTTGTCGATTATTCAGCCGATATCCTGGGTAGTTCTCAGAGTAGAAGAAAAAAGCCCAAAAATGAGACGAATGTGTTTTTCACTGCCGTGCGCATGCTAAGGAAGTGGCAAACTTTTTTTGCACCTCTACCGAATAGTACCTGGAATAGTGGCGAACAGGTACGGATAGCTCTGAACAGCTCATAACAAGTATAAATAGGGGGAAATAACAACATATAACCTATTCTACGCTGTAGTTGACTTTTCCACGAGACGTGCCTACTCTCCCTCTACCCAGTGTGAGCGCTGTATGCAAGACATTTTTCCAATCGCTACATCGGAATATATAACAACAGAATATCCCGTGCTAACACACCGTACACAAGCAGTCAAGAAAGTTGCGGTCGTCTCCACTGTAATACTGGCATACTCATGATGTACGATCGACTCACTCGAAACTTCCGCCTCCACGCTGCTTTGAAGCTGCTGCTCGAGGCTGCGCGCTTCCTCGGAGGGCCGCGAGCTACCAGGCAGCCCGATCAATACGACGCTAATATTGTCTCTGGAGCCCTGCAGCACAACACAGTAGATGACACCAGTTACAATAGCAACAAAAGGCACTGCATCGGCCACCCATCTGCTGGTTGTACCTTATCGAAGCACTCATCGACGAGTTCCCCACAGATCCGCTCCATATCGTCCGTTAGGGGCAGTCGCTGCCGCACAAACTGCACCACAGCTTCGCTGCTCATGACATCCCACACACCGTCGCTTGCCAGCAGGACGAACTCGTCCTCGTCACTACGCAGCCATATTGTCACATCCGGCTGCGCGCTTACCAGCACACCCTCCAGGTTGGGTTTGACCTTTAACAGCGGAGTGTCCTTGTGGGCGAAGTCGCCCAGTCCACGGGATACTGCCAAAGTTCCAACGCGCTGGTGAACCACGTGGCCGCCGGCCCGCTCTATCCGCGCTCTTTCCGAGGGGCTGCTGGGCTTGTGGTCCTCCGTAGCTAGCGCCAAAGCACCGCGGCTGACTACGATGCCGCGACTGTCTCCGCAGTTGGCCAGGTAGATCGCCCGGTGGCTAACCAGTGCACACACCGCAGTCGAGCCTGATCGGTCAGTGCCGGACAGTACGGATGGCAACAATCGCAGTGCCGCATCTGCCTATTGAATAACACAAGTCGTGCTGTAATTAACCATCGGACGACATCACGTTTATCCGGTTTTGCTTGGCAGGGCGGAAAAGGTGAAAGTTGCAAAGCGTTTTACTTTTACGTATCTCGCACATCGGATGATCGTCGAAGGTTTTGTCTTACTCACAACCCAGCCATACCAAATTGCCCGTCTAGGATCCACACATCTTTCATCTTTGTTATCGTTTGAAAGAGCATAAAGCGTAGGTGCCACCGTGCCTAGATCTTCTATCAGATCTTTCCCAATGACAAAGAGAAAAACTAACTTCGAATCAAAATGTGGCTGGAACTGCGCACAATTTCATTGAAGTTGGAAGTGTAGTGTATTGTAGTTTACCAAACTGTGGAACATGCAGTTTAATTTGAATCGTCACACTCTTGGAGAACAGTATTACCGAACTAGAGAAAAAACGGTCAACTTATGAGACTTCCGTTTGATAGTTTGTCCAGAAAACTCAACTACTTCAGTACCAATAAATGATCCAGTCGGTATTACTTTCTGATCTAACATGCTAATTGTAGACACCTTTGAGATGAACAACATCCTTCTCAGCAACTTTGCCAGAATGTTAACTCTGCCGAATGGTCCTTACCCTGTCGAAGCCTGTGGTCAGACTGCGTATGATGACTTCGTCTGGGAGTAAATGGCATGCTCCGTCACTCTGCATCATCTCTTTACAATCGAGCACATGGCCAAGTAAGTGTTGTGCGCAGTACTGGCTGACGGTATCGCCCTTGTGCCCATCGAACACCCCGAAGAAGGACCACGACTCAAAGGGAGTCTTCAGGCTAGTCAGCGTAGTCTGCGCGTCCTCCATGTGCGCTCGCCAGCCTTGCATCAAGCATGATGCGAAGCGCATATCGCCGTCTCCCGCTCCTGACTGCAGATGTTTCTGTCTTTCGGCTGCCTTCAAATATTTTCCCGGTGGTAACTCTACCATTTTCTTCCTTCAAATATTGGACAGGATGAACACGTCCGCTTAACTACACAAGTAGGGTGATATCAATGTACTCTCACGACAAGTGCCACGAAGGGGTTTGTCTGGTTACGAAATAAATACAAGTACGTGTACGCGTTTGTTGTTTTTGGGGTACAACAGGATTGTTGAGCCGCTCCTCCGTTGACCAAGTTTCTGGTTTGAAGTTCCAAACTAGATAAGCGCCATGAGATAAAATCAACCTTGGCATATAAAAAATCGAGACGAAACAATAATCGTATTCGGAATCGTAGTACAAACACTGTAACATTGTACGAGAGAATGGCCAAATCGAGGCAAGAATATAAGCGTTTCTACGTTCGTTTAGACTAGAATAACAGAGCCACTTGGAAATACGAAGTTGATAGCTAAGAATCAGCCTGTGCCTCGTGATGGAAGAGGACGAGAAGAATTCCCAGACAGAGAGGCTAGCGCATTCCCAGAGTTGCTTGCTATCTGGCTGTTGAAAGTTTTCTCTCGCGCTTGATTCTGCTGTTAGTCTAGCTGCCCGCAATGCACAAATACTTCAGTGAAAAGTCTTTCTGGACAATATAACGCAAAACTGACGCTGTCTGGTGCATAACTGCTGTACAATGCATCGCATAGTTCTATTACGTTGCTTTGCTGATATAAAACAACATTTAGACCGTTCTGTTATCGTATAGTCTAAACTTTACGAGTGTTGGTCCATAACTATGTTACACACGCAGGGAATAAATGCAAGCATTTGATCCTAGCTGATAGGAATTTTTTGACTATGTGTACTGAAGAAATCTTAATTGTGTAGTACTATAGTAACGTACTTCTACATAATTTACCTTGCAGTTGAAAGGAGCAAAAATGGCTAAATAAAGCTCCAACAGCCTTACGCAACTGCTCCGTATGTATGTTTACCCGACGCACAATACACCACATGAGTAAAAACATCCCGACGTTTGTTAAATTCCGATGCTCGGTCTAGTTTAATGCATTCGATACGAGGAATCAGACAGCCATTCACTCCGAAAACGGGCTTGCGCTCGCTGAACAAACCACTCATCACTCAAGGGATGGACACGAACCCAGCATGCCACCGGTGCCGGTATCTTTGGGGGAAATAACAGCAGGACTCTAACATGCAGTACAGATTCACATACTCGACCCGCTTCGTTCAATCCCGAGGCGGGAGAAACGCGGAAATCCCGTACACCATCTGGCAGCTCTTGAACTGTGTAAATTTCACGCAGATAGTGTCCTGTCGGTGCCGAAGCAAAAAGATCGCCAAACTTCCAGATAAAATACTGGTCCGCCCCACCGGGACAGTAGACAGCTGCCCGGCAAGTAAAGGTCAGTATTCCCTCCTGACTAATTGCATCCTTCATGCGCTCGAGGAATACGTCCGTGGCCCGCACTGTCGGTATTAATTCATACTGTTTGACCAAGCAAGAGCCATTTTTGTGTTCTTGTTCCGTTCGGCACATGTGATAACATTTCACGGTACCCGCAGAATCGCTTGTTATGTTGTGTATAAACAGGTGGACCGCATTTGCGGTCTTACCTTGGCTGTAATAGAACCTGGTAGACGTCATGGGCGCTGTTGCATTAGAATATGTTAGTACGTTTTGGTGGGTCCAAGTGGTTCCGTCAAGGACAGTCAACTTGCCGGCCCTTCTATCCGGAAAATTCGGTTCGCAAGAGAAACGGACAGTCGATCCCAAGTCTGCTCTCACAATATTGTCCTTCGGGTATTTTTCTGCAGAGGGTAAGGCAATTTTGGGCAGTATCAACATGTTGTCTTGTTGTCGATCTTCTGCGCTTTGGATGGCTGATTTCACCTGTGCCGGCTGTGTGTCTGCAGACAGCGTTATAAGGGAAGGTTTTTGTTGCACCACACATCCGTGTCCGACTTCTAAAATCATAAATGCGAAAAAACAACATTCTGCGGTTCTGTGTGGGACACGCAGGGGTCCAAATTTTTCCATGGTACTGTTTCCACACCTAAGTTAAACAGGAGCTTGGCAACATAAGCGCAACGACTGGACGGATTATTTTCATAATAATTCATTGTAGATGGAACAAGGTAATGAAAAGTAGTTGCCACAGAAACAGAGCAGCCGAAAAATGCGCAAACTTCCGGTGCATTAGAAAATGCCGAAGAACAATAGCACATTTGCTGCCTCTTGACGACCGGCCCAGCTAGCAAGAGTTGCCCAACTTTTCTTTCACCCTATTGCAGCGAGCACAAAAACTGAGCCAATGAACATCGTCACGAAGTGCTAGTCAAGCTATTAAAATTTCAGAAAAACGCTTATGATATGGACAAATCATGTGCGAACGTTTTTAATTTGTGTTTTGCATGAATTTGTTTATTGTGTTGCTTGAATGAGTGTTATATTGACTTCCGGTGCGTCAAAAGCAAGTTTGTATCTACAATGCGACTAGTTCCACCAAAAACGCAAACCACAATTACAGATATAGGTAATCTCATCCAAGAGATTGTACGGTTTTTGCCTGATTTTTTACTGATAACTTCCTTTTCTTTGATCATTTTTTAAACGAAGTGGCTACGCGCGAGAGTGCTCCCGCGCGAATCAAAAATGTCGCGAATTGGCTGCGCGCGAGATCTGAAATTTCGCTTCTTCGGTAAGCTTCCTGTTGGACTTTCTACTTCTTTCATGTTAGTTTCTTCGTTTAGTTGCTTAGTTCGCTTTCTGTGCTTACTTATCTTAAGTCTTAATTTCTCGGTTTTTCTTCTTGGTTTAGTTCTGGTTTCCACGCTTGGATTTCCGAATTCATCCTTTTGGTTTATATTCTTAGTTTCTGGGTTTAGGTTCTTAGTTTTCATTTTTAGTTTCTTCTTTGTTTGCTCCTAGTTTCCTATTAGTCTCTCGCGCGCAGCCATTTCATTATGTTCCACAACGCGCAAGATCTCTCGCGCATAGCCGATTAGCTACGCGCGGAAAATTATCTCGCGCGTAGAATTGACCTTCTTTAAAACTTTGACCTTTCAATGTTCATGACTCTGTCTGCAACGATTCGTATTTTTGAACAATACGGTCAAGAAGTTCCGTCATGTTCCTAATGAACTCTTATACAAAAAAGTCCGCAACGTACAAACACACACATAAGTTGCTTAACATGTTGTTGGTTCTACATTTTACACGTCATTAATTTTCTCTTTCACTGGCCAAACGCGTGAAGAGAAAATGAACAAGAAGGACAATATTTAGCATCAGTAGAAAACGTTACCGCATCTGCTGCCAGCCGGACAACTGATATTGAGACCACTAAACTGCAGCAAATGTCAGCATGCGCGAATAATACACGCTGTTGTCAGGTATGGTGGAAGATTATTATGACTCCGACCACTGCCCTTGGTTTCGGTTTGAAGCCATACGGGACTGTGGTCCTCGTGCCGCGTCATAAGGTTACCGAAGAGACGATAATTACTGCTGCTGTAGTCTTGTTTGCTGACTATCTCTATGTTATGGTTATGGGACGGCATTTCATCCAGCGGCAAAGAATGCGTCGCTTCTCCACCAGTCTGGCTGTTGTTAAGGTCAATGCCGATTCTGTTCTTGGCATGTTATCTGCGCGTTCAAAGCTGTTCGATGCCGATTTTGGTTGTTTTTTCAATGTTTAAACTCTTGTGTGTAGAGAGATCCTAGCGCTGGTTTTATTGTCATTTCGGCTGTTACGAATAAAGATGTTCATTTGCGAATCAGAACGACTTCACCACAGCTTACACTCGCAATGGAACTATTTTGGGCCCCAAATTCAGAAAAATCCCAAACTTTTGTTGTGGACATAGGGCACACTAACTGAACATAGAAAAAATAGTTTTGCCTGCTGGGAAGCGGGTTGGCCTCTGGGGGGCAATTCTCGTAGACAATGTATGCTATACCGTGCATGCTGTGCAGTCCATATATGCTGTATATGCATTGCATCTGTGCAAGCATATTGCTTGTCAGCTTTGATTCCTTCTGACCAGGTACCGCTTAGCTTACCATATGCAATAAAAAAAATCAAAGATTGAACAACCAAAAACTAATAAATGGTGAATTAAGCGGTTCCTGGTCACAAAGGACTGAAACTGGCCATGCTTTCTGGTTGCAGAGTACACGTGGCATTTGGCATACATCGTGTACGAGAATTGGATCCAAGCCCCAAGGGGACTAACTGCTTCCCAGCAGCCAAACTATTTTTTTTAATGTTCAGTTAGTTGTTCTGTGTCAACATAAAAAGTTTGCGATTTTTCTGAATTTGGAGCCCAAACTAGTCGCCTTGTCAGAACTCAATAGTTTTCAGAGTTCTGTCGACGTATATAATCCATTGGTTCTAATACCGTGCTGTTAATTGTATTATGTAAAACTCGAGCCTTAAGAAGCCGAGCTGCCGGATGTTGTACTATCTAATTTGACACTCAGTAAGCAAATGAGTTCCAGCAGTGTTTTGGTTAGTAATGAAAAAACTACATCTATCGGGAATTGCCGACTCAAACGCACCATGATTGCATTAATAAATTTCAACGGTTCAGCTGACGCCATACCTGCAGATCATACTAAACGGATAGACTTCCAAAAATCTCTCAGCATATGCTTGATTCAGCCACTTTGGTCCAGGGATGTTGACGTCTCCGTTGACGCACTGGGCTTCAGATAAAACCAGTGTCGCGTCTTCATTTCTGATAAGACGATCAGTGGTGTGCGACCAGTTGGTCCGCACATTCGGGGC
>JAQGAU010004268.1:0-11867 GCA_034698045.1 Paramacrobiotus richtersi | reverse complement strand
TCGCCACGCAGGAATAGCCACATAGCTGCATTGCGTAGAACCAGGCCGTATTGTGTACCCGCATGATTGTCACGAGAAATGATTTCGGTGTCTGATCCATTGTCTCAGGTAAAACAGTCTTCAAATTCCGGTTTCTGGAGCGGATTCTTTAGTGAAATGTTTCCACGCAAAATATATCATAATAAATTCAGCAGAAACGAGATCGACAACGATACCTTAGCAGCTATATTATACGGATCGGCTATCTCATCTACCCTTTCCTGCTTTCATTTCTCCCTGAGAAGAACAGAAACTGTATTCCGTGATGTGGTGTCATTATGCACAGGCATGCGTTGACAGGAAGCCTATACCGCAAACCGCGCCTTTTTGTTCACAACGTTGTCGAGTTTATGCGTTACGGGCTGCATTCTTTCTACAGAAGCCGACCGATTTCATGCGCATGGTTCGTTTACCATTTTAGCTCTTATTTCAGGTGATATTTATCTTTCAAAGCAGTTTCAGTCCGTCGACTACGCATATCAAATTAGGTTCACCACCTGCACAATTTTAAAGTATGTGAATGCATTACCGATGCTGCTGTTTTATCTAGCCCAGTTCCACATCTAACATTCGACATCAAATGGAAATCTTTTTTAGACTGCTTCACAACAATAACAGTAAATTATGTTTCTGGCACAATTCGTCAAACGGGGGCTATAATTGGTTCGAAATGTCATTAAGAGGTTATCTACAGAGAGACTCCATCACAACGGCCAAGTAATGGACCTTTTTTTTCAAACGTATCTAATTAGCCATACGCTTTCTGACCATGATCTGACAAGGACCAGATTATCTTCGCGGAGAAATGATTATCCTATTACCGGACTCCAGTAGCGCTAGAATCAGATATTCTAAAACAGCTTTAACCCGTCAATTGACTCCGCTGTAGTCTGTACCCCAACTGCATGTCAAACAAAAGTTTGATGAAAATATGTATTCACATGACTACAGCTGCAGAATACACAGTTGAGAAACCATGTCGCGAATGATGCTCAAATTTGAATGAAATCGAGTCCTTTCGTGGGGATCAGCTGCGCTTATCAGTAAAGTTCGCTACAAGGAGGATGTGTCCAAAGATTGAACAACCGACCTACGAAGTGTATTCGTAAACGAACAGAATGGCCTACGGTGTGCGAGGAATGTATTTCGCTTACGCAACGATTTCTGTGGGTGATCCACGCACAGAGTAATGCAATATTGTAAACCAACTAAAGTTACTAAACTTCAAAACACGTTTCGTTTAATAAGTAAACAGTTCTTTCTTAGCTGACGACTGCATTAAAGACTTCAAAGACTGCATTAATCTGTTCTTTTTTAAATGTTTTCACAGCTTTGCAGTAAAGAATTTTCCTTCTTCACTCACATTTGCTGAAAATGCACGGTTTATCGGCAATCCACCAAGTGTCAACCGTGGCTTTGCTCTTTCAATCCAGTTTAGCTGTCGTTTAATTGCAACCGAATGGTCAGGCCCGTCAGGGTGAAGTGTCGGTTCCGCCAAGAGAAATCGTAAAGCTGTCACAATGCAGTTAGCCTGTAAAAGACACATCAATGAAGTTGAAAGCGGCATTCTACAGGAATATCGTCGATTTTGTCGATGCATAATTTCAGAGCCTCGATCTCACCTTTTCGTTAGCGTACAGAGCCGTTATCAGCTGTAAGCTGGCAATAGTGCACCCGGAAACGACATAGAACATCGAGGAGAGAGCTGGTGTACCTTGCTGAGCAATGTCATCAAGAACCATCAGGAAATATCCCATCGTACCGGGCACGATCTGAAGGAAGAGAAGCAAGCAGTACCACGAGAATTT
Source organism: Paramacrobiotus richtersi (assembly GCA_034698045.1). Taxonomy (NCBI): domain Eukaryota; kingdom Metazoa; phylum Tardigrada; class Eutardigrada; order Parachela; family Macrobiotidae; genus Paramacrobiotus; species Paramacrobiotus richtersi. The sequence goes on along the minus strand of JAQGAU010004268.1, from coordinate 10,020 downwards.
CTTATTGTAATCATACAGTCGCTGACAAGCGGCAGCGTGCCATCGTAAAACAGAGGTCAGTGGCTGTTCATGATGTAAATCACCTATAGATGTGCAACTACTATGTCCCACAAGGCTGTCCATATGAAGGCCTTCCATAAACGGCAAAACAATCAGAACACAATTTGAAACTGTCTCTCCAACCACAGAGGTGATAAACAGGATTAAAGTGCCGAATAAAATCGGAGGCTCTTCAATGAAAGACAATTCGGGATGCTTTTGCGCAAGTATTGACGGGTGATTGCCCGCTATGGCGCTGTACAAGTTACTGACCATGATTTCACCAGGAAGAATAACAACAAGGAAAATCGACATTACAAGGATTTTGATCACATGAACCGGTCGTAGTAATGGCGCAAAATTCGACAAAAGAGCGTCAGCATATGCCGGTAGAAATCCATTTGACCGGTAAATTTCAGCAGCGTATACAAGTCGTGTAAGCGGAAACAGCAGGATCGGCAGTGCCAGTAGTAACCTCGATACACTCTTATGGAAGTTTGGTACCAGGAACACTTCGGCATCAGTCAGAATATTGGCTGCAAACTGCAGAAAGATGTATAATCCCAGCCCACATCTAATCAAAGTAGACCGAAGATGTGATGCCGATTTTAACTGAGCGGAACAAAAATATCCACACAACTGCATAGCACAGAACCAGACGGTATTGTGTCCCTTCATTATTGTTACAAGAGATGATTTCACTTTCCGCTCCATAGTGTCAACCAGCCAAGACTTCAAATTGTAGCTGAGCTGTTTTTGTTGACCTTCTTATGTGTGCCTTTGCGACGTTGTAAGCTTAATCCGATAATCAGAACAACGCTCTCCCGAGTATCAAATACAGACGCTGTTGCAGTTTGCAGTGTCCGGAAGTTTAAATTACATATTCAAGCACGTTTACTGGCAACAGTGACGGACAGTGAGTTAAAGGTCACCAACTTTAAGCAGGACATGGGGAGTGCTGCGGCAATGCTGCAAGAAAACGGTACGGTCGAGATGAGATGGACTCGTTCATTGCCGGGATTGGTTGAGCGGCTCCTGGTTCACGGCTTTAGCGAAATCCCCTCGGTGTGTTTGGCGTATACCATTCTGCGAGAGAGCAGTGCGCGTGGAGATGTGCCTTTACTAATGTTGAGGAATTTGATTCGAGCTTGGGTGAGTCGGTTGGAAACTAAAGGTCAAGTCATAAATCATTGAACGCAACGTAAAGTGATTTGAAATAGTTTAATGGGCAAGTCAAAATTTCCTCTGTGCATGAGCTTGCGGAGTTAGACTTCCAATGCGGACAGTGATACGAGTACTGTATCCCCGAGAAGCTAAGGGTAGGCTTTTCCACCCAGGCAGCCTGCTCGTACCAGGGGGGCACAGCAAATTCATAACCGTTCACGGTCTATATTGTGCAGTTCACACGGGGGGAAATCACTGGCAGCACAAACCAGCCCTCGCAACGCTACGCTTTTTCGCTTGAACTCTGCCAAAACTAAAACACTTGGCGTTCGTTTCATCTTGAATGCATCTTGCCTAACAATGGACTAAAAGAAAGCGCAAAATCTGATAAGAATTATGAGCCCAACCAAGTGCGGATTCAATGCGGTTGAGCGAAATACGGTGCGGTTCTGCTTAGCATGGGTCCTTACGGCAGGAGCCAGAACGGTTCGCCTGTGGAAACGCACGGTAATTGCAAACGCGTCGAATATCCTCGAGCTGCTATAAATCCGCACTTGTTTGGGCTCATAATTCTTATCAGATTTTGCGCTTTCGTTTGGTCCATCGTTAGGCAAGATGCATCCAAGAGGAAACAAACGACAAGTGTTTTAGTTTTGGCATCTTTCAAGACGAAAAAGCCTAGCGTTGCGAAGGCTGGTTTGTGCTGCCAGTGATTTTGCCCCGTGTGAACTGCACAGTATAGACCGTGAACAGTTCTGAATTTGCTGTGCCCCCCTGGTACGAGCAGGCTGTTTGGGTGGAAAAGCCTACCCTTAGCTTCTCGGGGATACAGTAAGTAAGTGCTCAAACAAGCTCAGACCTGATTTCAATGAACTAACTCTGCTTTATACAGTTAGCATGATCAGCATCATAATTTCGTTCATTCAGTCGTGCTTCCGGAATCCGGACCAATGCGGGGGCAAAGTTTAATGGAACAGTAGGAAAATAACCGACAAGAGATTCATTTTTAGTCCGCAGTATATCCGTGCCCGTCAAAAACTGACATATGGCAAGTTACCTCGAGGTTATTGAGAACAATACGTCATTGTTCTTTGATATCTCGCCATTTTCGGTACAAGTATGTATCAACATATGCATTGTATAGGTACGGGGTACTTACGCAGTTATAGACAGTGTGACGCGACCGAAGTGCCGGCATCTTTCAGCCAGCAGGAGGTAAAACATCTGTCGGAGACGGATGACTTCTGTCCCGTTCCTGCATTGTTTGTCAGTGACCGCATTGTTCGAAATACGACATTTTATCTGACACACAATTTCCGTGAAATCGTCCCTTCCCTTGCGCTTCCGACAAATGCATTCCGGTTTCCGTCACTTATGTCGGCCATCATGCAGTCAGTGGCCACAGAGGAGGGCACAAGACAGTGCGCTTAAACCAATACACTGCTTTTCAATCCATTCCAGTGAATAATTCCACGTAAGTTGCCTCTTTACCGAAAATGGTACCAAAAGGCTGCAAAGTTGACATTTTTGCCTATCGTCTGTTACAAAATTGGACAAATATTTTTCTTGCAAAGTTCAGGTCAGTACACAGCAACGTGTCGGACCACACCAAATCACTAGAAAGCTGCTGCTGACTATGTTGGCGGTTTGATTGTAGCCCATGGACGCTGCGCATTTCGTCTTCCTGTCAAATTCAACGCGGAACGCCACGTCCATTTGGAATGCAACCAGCCTCCCGCCCACACCGTACGGGTGGACCCCATGGCTAGGACCGGGCACGGGCATTTCTGGTTTAGCCTTTATTTTAAACTTGGGTGTCCTCGTCTTTCAAACCTTTCCACAAGCCCATGTTTCAGCATTTACCATATATTTGATCGTCATATTTATCGCCAACATCCTATTCCTGAGCGTCGCCCAAACAGTCTACATCGTTTCCCGGCGGTATGTCGCTATGCGCAGTATATCTGTATTTCCAAAGGATCATCAGCATGATCCCGATATTTGCACATGTCTTAGTGTCGATTAACCGCTTCTGGGCAGTCCAGTTTCCTGTATCATACAAACAACGCCATAACAGAAAGGTTGCCATTTGCATATGTATCGGTATGTTCTTTTACGTTCACTTACTCCCTTTTCCGATCTATCTCGTGGAGTTTTTACAGTCTTTCGAACAACTTAAAAAGGGTTGCATCCCAGGGATAGGATATGGGATTCACTGGAGTCGAGCGGACTACTTTCTCCATCGGCTCTTTCCTCTTTATATCGTGGTATTTATGTACATCTATATCGTTGCGAAGATCATACTGCGGAAGAAGCAACCGACTGTTAAGGTGGGAAGTTCGGTTTCGCCAGCGGACCTGCACCCCGGGTCGGCTGGCATTGAAGCAAATACGCCTGTTATAGGAAATAATGGAAAACGAACTGCCGGCAAGCAAAGGAAAGTAAAGCCGTTTCTCGTGCTGACTATGACCTCCATCGGTGTGCTGGTATGCTGGGTTCCCGCAGATGTCTACTGGTTTCCCCTGATATTCTTGAATAGCATTTTTCCCAGTTCTGTTTTTAGTATCACGAGGACCCTGTATTGATGATGGTTTTCGATCCCTTAATGTTTATAATCAGCTTCAGATAGGAGACTTGGCCAGCATTTGCTTGCCCGGCTCAGAAGAGGACCCGGTCCGCAAGTATGCAGTGCCGAAGGAACCTGGCCGCTTTGCACTTTTTGGCGAGATTTGTTTTGGAAGCCAGATCGTGGGGGCTCCAGTGTGTTGGGCTTAGAAATGGTTTCCGCGTTTGCTAATTCATCATTATGCGGCGCATAATGATAATAATGAATTAGCATAATAATGAATTAGCAATATTATTAAATAATATGCGCGCACTGTCGAGCAATGCTTTCCGCTGGTTCTTGTGTTCGCTATTCTTGCACGATATTTTTGGGAGTGATTTCCGCAATAACAAACATGTCGCAACTGCATACATGCTTGCATCGATTTGTATCACGGCATACTTCGTAACAGGCAGTAGATCCACCGATCTGCTGTAGTAAATTTATAGGCCTAGTCAGATCAGTCAAATACACAAAACATTGAAATAAATGTGATGTCAGATAATTATGACCACCCATCCGGCCTAATAATACCGTTATTTGTTGATCACCGTGCGTCATTTCCTTTTGAATAACCTGAGGTATTTTTACGTCAACTCGTAAGCCGCGAGTATATTCAATCAGTAATTTCAGAAGAACCCGACAAATGAGGAATAGCATTGCCTACAAGGATGTAGGTACATCGCATTAAGACACTTAAAATTTTAGTCATCGGCAACCCGTGCGAGGAGACCTAGCCCCGATCTGCAGATCAAAACGAATGCCTAAATTTCTAACACCAGATTATTGCAGTCAATTTTAATTTGAAGAAAATTATATGTTAGTACGTTTCATGCCTCGATTCCCGAAGGCTCAAGTTATTGTATTTGTTTGTCATTAATACTAGTCAGTGAGTATCAGGAGATATTGTTAAGGATGTTGTTAGCCCCAGACTACAGACATACTACTCTGTAGTATGTCTCTGCAGTGCTTCCGTACGGACACATGATGAGCATCACAGTTCACACAGGACGAGCAAGTTTATAGAGAGAGAATCCGCTTACTGACCAGGGTCACCTTGCCTGACAGGAACTGATGTTCCTCGAGGTGAATGGTAGTCACATTATGGGACAACGTGAACAATTAAAACCGGAACAGAATAAATTTGACTAGGCAGGCAAGTTCTGTGCAGTTCCTGTTATTTCTTCTCAAAATAGCACACTTTTCTTAATACTACATTGTTTTTCGACAAAGGCATTTTGAGTCTACTCGATTAAGTGGAAACCAATAGGCCGCTAACCAATGCAAATGAGAACAAGATAAGCGAGGTAGCTTCAACGTTATTATAATTATCATAATCATATGTTACTTCTACAGAAATGGTTTGACGAGGTGCAAGTAAAACGTTCGGCAACTAAATTTGCAGCTCGGGTCCCTTTAGGCCATTATTTTGAAATGGGATTCTTATTATATTCCAGACGTTACTTTGACCTCTTGCCTGCAGTGAAGCGCAGCAAAATTCACAGAAAGCAGGGCTGCAGGAAAATGCCATCCGGTTACCGAATTCAGTTTGAATTGGAAACACTTGTTTTCCAATAACTTAGAAAAGCCCGCCTTAACCAAATTCCATCTTAGAAACACATTTGGGAAACTAACATCCTAATGCACGCTTTACACACATTTTCAGGAACTATTTCGAGAAAGGCCCCGAGATTCGACTCAAATCGCTGTCGCCGATAGATGTGATTCCACGTAAGACCGAAGTTCTTTCACCGGCATTCCGCTGCTGTGTTTATCAGTAAGGTTGGCTACAAGGAGAATATATCCAAAGACTGAACAGGCGATCTACAAAAAGTAGTAGTTGCGTAAGTGTGTATAATAACTCTCCAGTTTGTGACAGAAGCAGTTCGTTTACAGAACGGTTCACATACGTAGTACATGCACAAGGCTAAACTCGTCGAAAACGAAATTCAGCACATGTGACGTTCCACAAACAGCTATTTTTTTCTTACAGTTGTTTGGTGCAGTTATCGGTATGTGTAGCTTTGCAGTAAAGAAGCACTCTGTTGCACTTACATTCACTAGTAAGCCACGGTTTATTCGCAATCCACCAAGTGTCAGCTGCGGTCGTGTTCTTTCAACGAGTTTTAAATGTCTTTCCATGATAGCCAAATGTTCGGGGTGAGGTGTCGGCTCCGCCAAGAGGGATCGTAAAACTGTCACAATGCTGTCAGCCTGTAAGAAATCCAGCAGTGATCTGTGTGAGCACGTGCGGTAGACTGCAGCATTCAGTAGAAATATTATTAATCTGGGCGATGCATGACTTCACAGCCTCTCACCTTTTCGTTAACGTACAGAGCAGTTGTCAGCTGTAGACTTGCAATAATTCCCGCGGACAATGCGAAGAGCATCGTCCACAATCTTGGAGCACCTTGCCGCGCAACGTCATCAAGAGCCGTCTGAATGTAGTCCATCATAATAGGCATGTTCAAAAGGAACAGAAGTGCATTGAGCCGGGAAAATGTTTTGTTGTAGTCGCACAGTCGTTGACAAGCTGCAGCGTGCTTTTGCAAAAGAAAGGTCAGCATTTTTGCATGATTAACGCCGCTCCTCGTTGCTTGTGTAATATGGTCGACAAGGCTGTCCATATGGAGACCCTCCATGGCCGGAAAAATAACCAGAACACAATGAGAGAGCTCCGCCCCGACAACAGATGAGATAAAAAGGAAGCGTCCGCAGTAAAAGAAAGCAGGCTCTGTCACAATTGATAATTCGGGATACCTTTGCGCTAGGACTGACGTCTGATTAATCGTTGCAATGCCATACAAATTAAGGAACAGGATTTCCCCGGGAAGAACAACACCAATAAATAACGACAATACAAGTGTTTTAATCACGTGGGTTGGTCTTATTAACTGCGAAAAATTTGACAAAAGTGCTTCGGAATATGCCGGTAAGAAGCCATGCGATCGATAAATTTCTATAGCGTACACTAATCGTACAAGCGGAAAAACTAGAATGGGCAGTGATAGAAGAAATCTCGATACGCTTTTGTGGAAGTCCGGTTCCAAGAACATGTCGGCATCTTCTAACATGTTAGCAGTAAACTGTAGGAAGATGTATAATCCCAGTCCACACTTAAGCAAAGAAGTTCGAAGAGGTGATATGGATTTTTCTATCGCCAAGCAAGAATAACCACATAACTGCATCGCGTAGAACCACGCAGCATTATGCACCCGCATGATTGTAACGAGAAATGATTTGGATGTGTGGTCCATTGTGTCAAGAAATGTATTTCTAGGATTCCTAGTTCTGGAGCGGATTCTCAAGTGGAATCTTTTCAGCTGAAAGAAGTAGAGGTACGAATAAATTCAACAGGAACGATTTCTGTAACGATATATAACAGGGTAGCTAATGCACGGATCGACTTCGTTGCTTGTCACCACATAGTTCCATTTCTCCCTGAGAAAAACAGAAACTGTGTCCCGTGACGTAGTGTTATTATACATAAACATCCGTTGACAGAAAACCTACAGTATACCCCGTACCGCGCTTTTAATGTTTATAGTATTACCCAAGGTATTCGTTACAGCATGCATTCCCTCTGCGAAAACCTACCGACTTCGGATTTCCTGCGCATGCGTTGTTTGCCAGTCCAGCTCTCATTTCAGATGACAGCTTCGAAAGCAGTTCCAGACTTCCAAGCTGTCGTTTTGTGCATAGGAAATTAATTGATTAGCTGCACAGTTTAGTAAATGAAACCGATATGAATGCAGCTGGTTCAGCTTCTCCAACCCTAGAAATGCAAGTCGTAGAACGCTTCACAGATGAAATGTCTCGTCTATCAAATATATCTCATATGTGTGCAGTGCTTCTGGAGAACCATATAATAAAACAAATTTACAAGTATACTGCAATATGCATTCAAATGGGCTGCGACAATCCATAGAGTACAGGCTGTACTGTATAGCATGCGCACTTAAATTTTACCCTGGCAATACAGATACAGATTGCAGACTGCAATAGGTAGTATCGCAACAGCCAAATAATGACCTGTGGGTTTACTTGTATCCACTCAGCAAAACGATTTTCGCCCATAACCTTCGCGAGATTTTCGCCCAAAACGATGCCAAAATTACCGCGCATGGTTTCTGAACTCAAACGTTGTAACAGAAACCAAGTGGATCGAGTTTAACCCATTTTCGAAAACCACCTCCGCTCAATCTTTTTTAACAAAACAAAATAGCACATTTGTAAGCACATTACTTTGATCCGTTTCGCATCCTGGAGGGTACTAGTTACTGTATTTTTTGCTTTTAACGTTGTTACTGCTAGGTGGTAATGGCAACGTTGTTAATGTTACCAATCAAAGAGGGGAAATTAGGTTCGCTGATCTTCCTCTGCATGAACTGCACCCACCCAGCCGCGTCAGCCTGTCCTTTAGGAATCAAGATGTGGGAAGTTTACTTCAAGGTGACCTGGTAACCGGAACAATATAGCATTGTTTGTTGCATGTACAGTACGACTTCAGTTTTGGCCTATTCGACTGCGCGAAATCGTCTCGGGCCGGCCGGCCGGAGACATCGTCGTCATTATATTGCAGTGCTTTTCAATCCGTTTGTTATGCATTGATAAAATTATTTACTTTCCGAAAATAGTTTTATTAACTTTACATTTCCGTTCACAATTCATCAGAAGTCGGTCAAGCGAAAACGGAATGTCTTTCTCGAAAGGGAATGCGCCGCTGCCAAGAATGTGTCGGAATCAAAGTGTCGATCGAAATCGGAGCAATGAAGACAATAGGCTGGCATTTGCTATTATTTCGAATACGACATTTTGGCTCAGACGCGACGATGGAAACTGGTGTCTGGTAATCCCTGTTCCAGTGCGGAAGCACGGCGGAGACATGTGTCAGTCTGGCAGAAGTGGCTCAATCTGTACATAACTTTAACTGCATGGGCAGTGTCTCAGGCAATACGCAAAGGTGCGCAACATTAACGAACCGCAACTACCGCAACCCTAGTATATAGCCGCAACGCGTAATTACAATGAACTAACACCACAGTGACTAAAAGCTCTCTAGAATCGGGATAGGCAACAGACTAACAATAGGTGTGTCATTACTATTCTCCTTAAAAATTGATATTGAAGAATGTGGTTGTGCAAATCTGATGATCGAAATTCAGCCGCTCCTTATACCTGATACCGTAATTTGTTGATCGGGGCTATGTACGTAATTTGCCAACCCAAACAAACACTGCGGCATTCCGAGACTCTGGGAACAAGTTGATCTCACTTTAATTAACAAAATTCTAGCTTGACCAAAATTTCACATTTTCGGAATTCAGTAGAGTATAAATGTCATAACTCATCGGATAACGCGTACGAAACCATCGTGGCTTCGAAACAGGTTAATCAACAATATTTGATTTTGGTTGTGAAGATGGTAAGCGCGTTGCTAAATAACTACATACTCAATCTCAAGCTATGTTCTTCTACATCACATACTGTAGGCAGGTAAAAGCATGGCAATGTGAGTCATATGTAACCACCACTGCCGGTAACAAGTTTCAACGGCAAACCGGCAAGTACAACCGCTTTTACCTATTCGGTTTTGTTGAAGTCGGCATAGTATTATATTGTGATCTATGATCTTCGTTCACGATATTGCAACTTATCATATTGTGACAAAGCAGATCTTCTTGTAGTGCCAGTTGGTGTGAGTAACAACACAGGCCAGAGAAGATATTGGAACAGTATAAACAAAATGAAACGAAGCAACATTACTGGAATGAATAACCTTTGACTATTATCACTAGTTTAGGACTAGCAAATGCTAATGGTTACATAACTTAGTTAGTAGCACGGACGCATCCTGAGGTCAAAGTTTAATGAAAGAGTAGGAATATTCAGGCTCGTCAGCCGGACCCAGTCATGTTACCGTGTCTTTCAAGAACCGAGGTCTAGTGAATATAGTTTCAAGGTGACTTATTTAGCCGGAACAACATGACACAGGGGAGCATTGTTCTTTATAGACAACTTTTATTTTGGTATATTAAATAATTGTGCAATCAGTTGATTCAGAGACAAATTTTATTTAGCCGGAACAACATGACACAGGGGAGCATTGTTCTTTATAGACAACTTTTATTTTGGTATCATAGAATTGATCATAATACCGGGAGCAGTCCCGGGACAGCAAAAACACCCGAACAGCAATAGCTGAATCTGAT
>JAQGAU010004267.1:0-11867 GCA_034698045.1 Paramacrobiotus richtersi | reverse complement strand
TACGGCATGTCCGTAGTTTCCACGCAAGCTAACGACGAAGACCAAAATAATTACAGTAACTGCATTCATCGCATACCTTGAAACTTGAAACATCTGGGAACCGTAGAGCTTGCCACCTACCAGGGATAATGTAGACTGTTAGGTCACTCGGTTTTCTTTTCTGATAATGCCACTCGGCGATCATGTCCATAACAATATCGCTTAAATCGGAGCAAGTGTTGCGAACTGGATCATATAGAAATTTTAACTCAAAATCGATTGTTCCGTTGTATTTCTTTTGCACATGCTCCGTGGCTACGGAAATGGTTGGTCCCAGATAAACTAACGAAGAAAACCCAATAGGAGCAATATAGCCAACAGCCACCAGGGTGATGTTAACCATTGCTACGACGCTGTGCACGTGCAAAGCGCAAATGATCAGCTGCCGGACTGGAGCCATTGGAGTTTATCGTTGATAGTTTAGTAAAACGTGGTATTGCTAACAGCTGTGCCAGATTCAGTATAGCTACTTTACTTAAAGAAGAACGGGTAACTATAGACTGGCTGAGAAACGCACCTACCAGTTAGGCAGTTATGAATGGCAGGGAGAGTTACTGGTTCGCGCCTGATACGCAGGTTCGCCTTAAGCGTTAATCGTCGAAACAGCACTGCGCAGGCGTCTAAAACGCTACGCTATTTTGGAACACCTCCTGGCTCTCGTACTAACAGTATTGACTGTGCAACTTACGGTATCGTTGTGAGCTGTCCACAGCGCACTGTTTTCATGCAGCATAAGGTCGTTCTGACGTTGTTGTCCGAAGAAAGTCAACACTCTTTGCACTCAGCCTGATTAGATGCCAGGCCGACATTTGATTCTAAAGGATTAGGAACACATCCGTCCCCTTATGACACCGTTCAATAAAAATCGTACAGGTAGGTTCCATACCTATCGGATAGGTAGCTTTTGCTTTGCTAGTTTCAGCGAGCTTTCGGTTGTTGTTGTTTTTAGTTGTGCGCTACTGATCTCGCATTCGAAGCGAATCTCGATACGGTACGCGGGCTTGGCTAAAAGAAAGATACGGCGCCGTAACCACCACATGAGGTGGCTTCGCGAACCGTATCTTCTTTTAGCCACGCCTCCGTACCGTTTCGAGATTTGCTTCGAATGCGAGACCCACCCTTAGCATTCTCGGTTCTGTTTCTGTACCAAGCAGCTGACAAGAAAAAATCATCTACAGAACGGGAAACGTTGGGAAAACGATTTATACAGTAAACTTCCTGCTTTATGTTCTGATAGATTATCAGCGGACACGGCGCGGTTTATCCTCCAGAAAACTCATTTCAGCACAAGTCTCGCAATGAGAAGTACGTACATAGCACAACGTTCTAACTCTCCAATGAACGCTTTCTTGGTTCAAAATCCATTCCGCCTCATTCCCCGGCGAGAATCAATATATCTCGGTGAGTGCATTATTGATGTCCTTCGGGGCCAAGGACACTTCCAGGGCAGAGCGGTTGATGCGAAGGAATCGGAATCTCTGAACCCACATGTCACGCTGAGCAGAGCGTAGTCATCCGAGTAAGCAAATCTCTGCATCAACGATCAGTGCTAAACTGACGTGCAATGTTTACCCGAAATGCGTTGCGTGTTCTACAGGTCAGTTTGGTGCTCGAGAGTTTCATTCCAAACCGATCCTAGTACACAAGTCGGTCCAAAAGGGTGTTCACACAGAGACAAGAGGACAGCATTAAATTCGCACTTGCGTAGCTTGCGCACTGCAAAAAAACAGCACGTGCAACAGCAGCAATACAAAAACACACCCGTCCCGGTAGCATTTCATGTTTTGTACTTGAAACCCAAAGACAGTTGTTATACTGATTTTCGATTCCGCCGATGACAGATAAATACTATTAAAACAAAGCAAAAGATTACCCGCCGAGTCCCTTGATTATCATGGCCTTATAGAGATCCTAGTCATGTTGCGCTTGCAATACAACACAAAGGCATATGTTTACAGGTAACGCAAAACATGTATGTACGGTGCATACTATGCATCGTCGGTCGATTTCGCAGCGGTGATTTCATGCCCATGAGTGCCCGTATTTTTATTGCGGAGTGCGACGTTAGTGCGATGGAGGGTAAAGCGCCTCGCCTTAGCGCACATACAGTAGATTATATTCAGACATTCTTCCGGCCGTTTGATCTGTGCGGTCAGTAATTATTGCACAGCTCTAACCTAAGTTATAATTCAAAACATAATTGCCGCGGAGGAGTCTTTAGATAACCGCTGTTGTCTTGAAATCACTGCCTTAACAGACCACAAGCAGTAGTTCAGAATATTCACCACCTTCAAGCAGTCCGCTAGCATTTCGGATTGCCCCCTGACGGTCAGCATTTCTTTGGAAAACTTCCGCTACTGCGAACCAGATTGTGATGGAATTCGCAGAACCTGGATACCATGCCAATGGGCCTGAATGTGCGTGAATTGTTGAGACAGCTAACAAGGAGACAAAGTACAAATTCGGACCAATAACCGTATAGCAAATCAAGCTAGTTTTAAAACCTCAGTAAATCTCAAGCCTGAGTCGTCGTCATGGGCAGTGCTTTTACCGTTCAGCATTTACTGATTGTTTTGTGCGAGACTGAAGGTTTTCGCAGGAGCTAAAACAAAGTTTTAGTCTCCCAAAACACTAGGGCTAATTAAACTGACCAAGAGAACACTATGAGCTGACTGGTTTACTGGGGTCTGCACCTTCTTTTTGCAAGCAATGGGCCAATGGCGGACACAAACAATTCTTACAAGTTCACAAACCACGAAGCGAAAATATCAAACCATCTTGTCGCTACTGCACATATTACAAAAACATACGTGCTTTGACGAGAAGGCAGAGAATACGACTTAACAGAGCACTAACTGTAAGCGGCATGTGAGAGACTCAGCTTCCTCACCGATTCGCGCTACATATACAGTGGACGTCGTGGAGCCACACTAGCAAGTGCGGCAACCATTCAACCAGTACGTTATCATTTCATGTTTTTCTTTGATAGCCACCATTCCTCTGTGTTCAACAAGGAATTCCGGGAAGCTTTCCAAGAGTGAGTGGGCACCAGGGCTAATATGGATGCGGCCGGGCAATCCGTGGCTGCACATTCTCGAGCCCATATTGATAGTGTCGCCAAACCTAATACGAAGCAAACGCAGAGATATAGATACCCTTAAATGTTAAGCCAAGAATTTTTACAGGCAGTAACGAGGTCGCCGCAGTCCCAGAACTCCGGCAGCACAAGATCCTGAAATAATAACCTTAATAACAAGATAAGAAGCTGTAGGTATTTAAATGCATTCACCAGAATGGATGCCTATCTTAAAGCGAAGGTCTTTAAGAAATGTCACTGTATTCTCAGCTTCCATTAGCCCGAGAGAGAATGCTGCAATATAGCGAATATGGGTGTTTCCATTCCTGACAGGCAACCCGTTTGCAACCTAAAGGTTAGCTGTATGAGTTTTGCTCGTGGCTTCCGGAAACGGTGGTGACGTACTGCTTACCAGGTAAGAATCGCCATTGGCTTCGACCTTGTAGACATCGTATTTTGTTGACAGCCGGTCGAAGCAACCTTCAGTTTCTCCAATCAGGCTGATTGTCTGCTCGGGTGGGCTGTCTCTAACAAAATCAGCGAAGCCAAAAAGGTCGGTAAACATCACCGATACGGATTCATATAATTCTGCTGGGACAGTCTGGCCGGCGCGCGTTTGCTTGACTATTGTACTAGAAGCAAGTTTCGCTGTTTTGAATAGGCTGTGCAGTGAACGGAGTGAAAGTGAAAGGAAAGTGAAAGTGGAAGGAGTGAAAGGAGTGCAGTGAAAAGGTTCGTACCGTGGCAAAAACTGGCCGACAATGGCGTCACATTTGTACATCTCTTCCTTCAGGTTAGCCGCTCGCTCGGCCACCACCCGCTCTAAATCTGCCGAATAATCGGATAACCGCTCGTAGATTTTGTCAACAAGCTTGTTCTGGCTCGAATTAGACGTCAGAAGAGGAGAAATTTCCGAAATCCGTGAGCGCAGTCTGCCAATGTTGGGTCGCTTGCTTGGATCAGGATTCCAACAGGATCGCAGCACTTTTTCGAATGGTGGAAAATCCACAAAGATTACTCTTTGGAGCAGGAGATTCGGATCTTGTACAAAGGGGAATTTGGGAAATTTTCTGGAATAAATTATTGATTAGCCCAAAAGATTTATATTCGATGCAATCGTGCAGACTCACTTTTGTCAATGCGTCGAAACTTGCTAAAAAGTTCCCCTTTGGCCAGTATGTCATAAATTACGAACGCAGAAGAACAAATATCGACGGCCTGCATTGCAGGGGTGTCACCTTTGTCTGCTGTTTCAGGCGTAAGCCAGTATAATGTGTCAACGAGGGTACTGTGGTCCATTTCCTTCAGTCCTTCGGTAGTATTACACAGCGTACTTCCTAGTCGATCAAGTCCCAGATTCATCACTTCCAAAGTGAAATGTTTATCTATCCAGCAGGCTAAAGGACTGATTCGACCATGGTACCGCAAAGAGGAACGATGGATGAATTCCACAGCCTGCAGTTTAAACAGTAATAACACGTTTGTTTTTAGTGAGTTACACGTACTTCTACCGAAGTACGTGCCTCAAGGTGATCCACTATCAGAGCGCTTGCGAAACCAAAGTCTTTAGTCACGAAGCTGTTGAAGATTTCAGGAAGTGTTCCGCGGGTCGGCCGCTCGTAAATTGCAGCTAGTATGTGCGTTTCCATGTCCGAACTTGTAATTGTAAGTCCGTAAAATCGGCAGAGATTCAGATTCTCTAGTCCATAGAATTGTGACAGCACATTGTCTTGTACTTATAAATATGCAAACAGCCAAACTGCGCTACTATTCTCATATTGCAAATTGTTGCAGATAAAGCTAGTGTGCACCTTCTTCATCAGTTTCAGAATGTTCTGATGAACAGCTTTTGGAAGGTCACATGGTAATCCCGGCGGCAAAAGTTGACACATGCGATCGGTTTGCCTTGATGAACGGTACGGAACCACAAAGTTTCCTGAAAGAATGAACAAAACAAGTTGATCGTATTTGATGTACTACGAGCGTTGGAACGGACCGGATCATGAAAACTTGTGTAATCTTGTATGGGATGCAGCTTGTTCTCCAGACGCTTTGGCGGTATACCGTGGAATAATGATGACATGCGAGATTGATATTGAGACGATTCGGTATCCCCTGTAAGCGTGATCTGCCACCAAGGATTTAACAGCAGCTTTTCGCTGGCTCTCCGTCTCATGTTTCTAAGTGGATGAAGAAGAAGCACTGGTACGAGGACCCGTGCCATAGCTTGCTAAGTGTAAGTTACGCGCCTTTATTTTGCTACCCTGTGTCCACAGATTTGAATACGAGCGCACACCAAGGGCGATTGTTAAAGTATGGGTATAACCGCTTTATTAGCAAGCTCTGGCACAGGTCCTCGTATGTAAGCAACAGATGTAAACGCTTTGATGTTGGCCTTAAGATTATGGCCCCTTATACCTTACCTTATGCAGCAGAGTAATACGGCTCCGGTAGCCAAACAGACACCGAAAAAGCCTGCGACCGCATCGTACACCACTCGTTTATCGCCTAAACATTCTGATTTACTCGCCCGCTGTTATCATAATTATAAACAGTATCTTACGCGGGGGCTGGCAAATCAAGTTTTGTTGCAAGTATCCGCAAAATGGTTCGTTAGGCGGTGGAAAAGATGAATTAGCCCAAGTTTTAAGCTGCAAAACTTCGACTAATGCCTGTGTCTTTCCCATCTTGTGTAAGAACGGCTAAAAGAATCACTTTATATATATATACAGTGCAATACGTATATTTAGTAAAGCATTTTTCCACAATGCACTAGACTTTCAGATAGGATATACCCAACTTCCCACCTTTTGAGGTTAGGTATCGATCAGCAAATCTGTTTATAGAATGAAAATGGTGCTAATTTACCTCTCGGTTCCCAGCTGACGTGAAGTACGATATGGTGAAGTCACTACGTCTTTGGCCATTACTGTCCACGTAAATCGTGCCACCTCCATCGTCATCTGTGAAGGTTCGATTTGAGAACTCCCTCGCTAAACGAACACCCGTCAAATCCGCTAAAGCTGCTCCACTTGCTATGCTGTCGTTAAGAGCCTTCGGAAGAAGTGTTGTTTAACTGAATCACATGCTCATAAACTCTGGATATGCTGTACTTACTTGTCCAAGACAAGTTATGGCTAAATAGCTGTCGACGAGGGCGACGAACGGCTAAGAGAACGCGCAACATAAAGTGACATAACCAACAATATATTGTTTGAGACACAACAATTCTGATCACCTGTTCTGAAAGGGGGTATGTAAAACTATAGTCGCTCTTTGACCTCCTAACAAATTCGCCTCCGAGGATCGGATCCGGACCGAAGTTGATGTCACGTATATGTACAACCAAGAGTGACTGGTAGGCTTGGAATGCAACCTGTTCTTATGACATAAGACGACCTTTCATAACAAAGGTCATGCGTCAGTTACGCAATACCTGATCGTTGCTGTCGTTGTACTGCCAATGCATCCGACCCAGCATTTTGTTCTTCATTGACTATACTGCTATACATTGACACGGCTATATACACCTGTTTAAAGCAATGAAGTCCTGCCAAAAGCTGCTAGCTCGATTTCCGACAATTGACATTAAGGCGAAAAAATACCCCATGGGCTCCGTTTTGGATGGTTCCACCAAACAATTTTTCACCTGAAATCGCAGTCGTATACAGTTATTACGTGAGGTACATATGATAGACAAGGGATTGCTCTACTCTGTGATCTGGTTATTGTTTGCCCGCAGCGCGCGCGCAGCCCACAACAGGTGTGTAAACAAAGAGCAAGTAAATAAGAAGAAAAGTCAGAATAAATTCAGCCGTCCATCAAAAGTATGATTAGGAAACGCTATAAAATGCATAAAAAGATGAGAAAGATTATTGCACAAGCTTTTTACATTTCATTGATTACGTAAAAAGTTATTGAATTTCTAAAATTTTAAAATTCGATATCTTGCGACACAATGGATGAAAGCAAAAAAGCTTGTGTAATAATCTTTCTTATCTTTTTACGCATTTTGTAGCGTTTCCAAATCATACTTCTGATGCACGGCTGATTTCATTCTGACTTTTCTTCTTATTTACTTGCGCTTTGTTTACACACCTGTTGTGGGCTGCGCGCGCGCTGCGGGTAAACAATGACCAGATCAAAGGGTAGAGCAAACCCTTGTCTATCATATGTACCTTGTGTAATAACTATATAAGACCATGATTTCGTGCAAAAAATTGTAAGTTGGAACCACCCAAAACGGATCTCACTGGGTATTCTTTCCCCTTAAGGCGAAGGTAACGCAGTTTCTCGTACGTATTCTCCGTTGGTCATGTTCATGGAGGCTGCAGTAATTATAATCTACAACAACAAGACCAATGATCAGCCAACTCTGCAGATTTCAAAACGTTTAAGAGTTACCAGAAATTCTCGCAAGAATGCTGCATGTCCAAAGTAAAGCACCACTAATTGTGAATAAAACAATACGTAAAAATACGCAACCCAGTGTGAAATGAAGAGAGTGGAACGGTGAAAATCTTTAACAAACCCCTGCTGGTTTTTTGTATGTCCTCAAGGATGGGGTGAAATTGTCCAAAATAATGGAACTGTTGCTTTTGTAGCTATGCGCCGGACAAACTGCGTTGCGTTTGCAGTTCTTTTAAGCTCGTTCATTAGCATCGTAGCTAGTGTGAAATAAACCGGAGGCGAAGCGGTGTCAATGACGAAGAATGTCGTCATCCAGCCAAACTTATTTATTACTTCCTCGTATAGTAGAACTCCAAAAATTGTGTGATGGGGTAGTAGTTTGTAGCAATCCACGACGGATATAGCTGTCGATTTCGAATCTGTGGACTGGCGGCCATTCTGCAGTACAAACATGTTGCCGATACACAACCATACGCTTGCTCTATAAGAATGCGCATTACGTTGAAATCAACAAGTTGTTCCACTGCGATTGAAAATACGGCATGTCCGTGGTTTCCACGCAAGCTAAAGACGAAGGCCAAAAGACTTACAGTAGCTGCATTCATCGCATACCTTGTGTAATTAATGAGACTTGAAGAGTGATAATTTAGGAATCGTACAGCTGGTTACCTACCAGGGATAATGTAGACTGTTAAGTCAATTTGTTTTCTTTTGCGATAATGCCACTCTGGGATCATGTCCATGACAATATCGCTCAAATCGGAGCAAGTATTGCGGACTGGATCATACAGAAATTTGAGCTCAAAATCCATTGTTCCGTTATACTTCTTTTGCACGTGCTCCGTGGCTACGGACATTGCTGGTCCGAGATAAATTAACGAAGTAAACCCAAAAGGAGCAATATAACCAACGGCCACCAGGGTGATGTTAATCATTGCTGCGACACTGCGCATAAGTAAAGCGCAAACGATCAGCAGGTGGATTGTAGCCATTAAATTAAGCCGCTGATTGTTTGGCTAGATGTAAAATTGCTAATAGATTAGAATTGACAGATCCAGCGCAGCTACTTTACTAAAATTACGCTACCATTTGTCACCGCACTGACAGGTCGGTGAAGGCAGCATTATGATTATTTGACATGAACGGGCTTGCTCCCAAGATGTGTGCAAGCACGGGTGGATGAGTGCTACTTAGTCCGAGTATATTATTAATAATAAAGAGAAAAACAAATAAAAGCAAAAAAGCATAATTAATAAGTAATTAATATTAAATTAATAAATAAATAAATAATAAATAATAATAATGACCGACCGAATGACAGACACACATCAAAATCCATGAGAGCTGAGTATAGAGGACCTTCGCTCCGCTTCGGTCGATTAGTTACATATGACTGCTACAGTTACCGGTATGCGACTGATACCAAGGTCAGCCGTAAGCGTTAATCATCCGAAATGGCTCGGTGGAGGCGTCTAAAAAATGTATGCTACGCTGATACATAATGCTAATTTTGAGCACCAGTGGTCAACATGCGATATCGTGGTTGTTTTTGCACGTGCACAACGTACTGTTTTCGTCCTGCGAAGAACGCCAACGTCCATCACAAATCAGTCTGATTGGGTGTTGGGCCAACGTCGCCAACATTTGATTCCAAAGGATTAGAGATATCCGCTTCCACCTAGCCATCGTTCCGTCAAAAACTAAACGGTGGGCTCTTTAACGGTTACAGCTTGCTTTGACTTTGCCAGTTTTAATGAGCCATTGGTTACTGTTTTTTAAGTTACAAGCGACTGACCATAGCGTCTCTCGGTCCTGTTTCAGAATCAAAGGCTTCCAGACAAAAACGGTTGATGCGAAAGAAATTGGAAACACCGAACCCGCATGTTTTGTTAAGCAAGGCGTATCATCTGGAGAACACAGATCTCTCGACTACACTGAACAGATGGCATTGTTCTTTGATTATAGTCCAGCGCAAGTTTGAGTACAGCTCAGTTTTACGTTGAAGTTGGGGAGTTGGGGCCCCATAGCCACGGAGTTTTAGAAAGAAGCGGGACGTAGAATACGCGAGAATAACGTAAATCCCCGAACGATGGAGTTTCTCCGCCAACGCATAAGTATAGAAATACAGCGCAGAAACAGCACTTGTGTTTTTGGTACGGTTGATTCGATCAAAGAAATGGAAGATGTGTTTCAATTTTTTAATGTCTAACTAAGTAATGCTGAATATTGTGATACGCAGATACGTATGCTCGAAAAGAAATTAAATTTAGACGTTTAACGAAACCTTACGTGCTGCTGTGTGAAATATTTGTTAACACTGAGCTGTAACAAAATGCAGAAAATATGTGACCAAGCGCTCTACATCAAACGAAAATAAATCAAATGAATATGTAGTACTCCGGTAAATTGTAGACCTGCGTCATTTTGCTGTATGTCGATCCCTGTTTCGGCATAACTTGGCGTATGCTCTGTGTGAGTTGGAAGTTTCCTTCGAACTCAGGCAACAGTCGTTCGAAAAGCATTTTCTAAGGCGCGACGATTTTACACATTATGCAACAAAAGCATCAAAACACGTCAACGTTCCTGCGTATCTTCCAAACTCATAATTTGTAAACAAAACAGAGAACAGATGTTACAACATTTGAGAAAAATTCAGTCCCGCTGTTCCTCGCGTTACGAGCCACACCATTAGAAAGCGCGGCAACCATTCAACCAATACGTTATCATCTCATGTTTCCCTTTGATCGCCACCATTCCTCTACATTCAACCGAGAATTCGGAGAATCTTTCCAAGAATGCCTGGGATTCCGGGCTGATATGAATGCGGCCGGGCAGTCCATGGCTGCACATTCTGGAGCCGATATTTATAGTGTCGCCAAATCTAGCACAAAGCGGACCTTAAGAAAACCTCAAAGTCTGCTCCGTTACGTCTTACAAGCAATAACGAGGTCGCCGTAATCCCAGAACTCCGGCAGCGCAAGGTCCTAAAATAGCACTGATATTCATGGTATTCAGTGGACCAGAAGATGTAGGTATTTGAACGTATTCACCAGAATGGATGCCGATCTTGAAGCGAAGATCTTTAAGGAATATCGACCTCTGCTCAGCTTCCATTAGTCCGAGAGCAAAGGTTGCGATATATCGAATATGGTTGTTTCCATTTCTTAAAGGCAATCCGCTTGCAACCTAGATAGAGGTAATCGCCGAAAAGTTTTCTAATGGCTTCCGAAAACGCTGATGACCTGCTGCGTACCAGGTAAGAATCGCCAATCGCTTCCACCTTGTACACGTCGTATTTTGTCGACAGCCGGTCGAAGCATGCTTCAGTTTCTCCAATCAGGCTAATTGTCTGCTCCGGTGAGTTATCCCTGACAAATTCAGCGAAGCCAGAAAGGTCGGTAAACATCACCGATACGCATTCGTACAATTCTGCTGGAACTGTCTGACCAGCGCGCATTTGCCTGACTATGGCACTAGAAGCAAGGTTCACTGTTTTTAATAGGCTGCGGAGTCCTGTGAAAAGGTTCTTACCGTGGCAAAAACTGGCCCACAATGGCGTCGCACTTGTACATCTCTTCCCTCAGATTAGCAGTTCTCTCGGCCACTACTTGCTCTAAATCTGCCGAATAATCGGATAATCGTTCGTAGATTTTATCAACAAGCTTATTTCGGCTCGAATTAGACGTCAACAAAGGAGATATTTCCGAAATTCGTGAACGAAGTCGACGAATGCTGGGGCGTTCCATCGGATCAGGATTCCAACAGGATCGCAGTGCTTGTTCAAACTGTGGAAAATCCGCAAAATTTACACTTTCTAGCAGGATGTTGGAACCTTTGTGCGTAGTTGTGTTCTGGAAGTTCTCTGAAAAATAGTTTTCCTTAGCGACAAAGCATATAACGTCATTCAGTGCAACCACCAAAACTTACTTTCGTTAATGCTTCGGAATTTATTATATAGTCCTGCTTTCGTCAGTATGTCGTAAATCACGAATCCAGAAGAATAAATATCTACTGTTTGCATTGTAGCATCATCATTGTTGTCTACTATTTCAGGAGTAAGCCAGTACATCATCTCAACGGCCGCACTATGGTCTATTTTCTTTATTCCTTCGTAAGAACACAGTGCATTCTCAAGTCGATCAAGTCCCATGTTTATCACTTTCAAGGTAAAGTGTTTGTCCACCCAGCAAGCTAATGGGCTGATCCGACCATGATATCGCAAAGAGGAACGGTGGATGAAGTCGATAGCCTGCAGTTTCGCCAAGTAAAATGTCATTCTTTCTAGTTACAAGCTGTCGTAGTACGTGCCTCAAGGTAATCCACTATCAAAGAGCTTGAGAAG
>JAQGAU010004266.1:0-11868 GCA_034698045.1 Paramacrobiotus richtersi | reverse complement strand
GTAAGTGGCTGTTTATCTTTTGCCGCTAATCGCTTTAGTCTGGGCTTGAGTTTACACAATGGCGTTGATATACTTTTGGTTGACACGGCATAACGCATTGCGTAACGGTAG
This sequence comes from Paramacrobiotus richtersi, assembly GCA_034698045.1. NCBI lineage: Eukaryota > Metazoa > Tardigrada > Eutardigrada > Parachela > Macrobiotidae > Paramacrobiotus > Paramacrobiotus richtersi. Next base: position 11,757 of record JAQGAU010004266.1, on the reverse strand, counting down.
CTAACCAGTAATCAATATCCCCAAATTGAAAATCAACATCCAGCTGGAAAAGTCCAAGGCACGTTTCTTTAGACTGTTTATTTATTGATTTCTTTGCCAGATTCTTATAGTATGCCATACAATGCATACAATACAGTTCCAAAATGTCAACTTTTCGTTATCTCCATTGTTAGTTTTAGGACCCGATTACAGTTGTTAAAGATAGAACCATTTACTTGAGAATCTATACGCTTTGATAGACAAGATTTCTGAATATTATTTGTTGCAGACTTTGTCTTAAAATACAGTTATTGTTTTCTGGTGGATAAATTGAATCTTGGTATTCAATAAGTGCGATTTACGGCCACCACTTTTTACAACTGTAAACTCATGTTTTTTCAACCGTCTGTGCAGGTTAATTACGACTCCACTCGCATTCCCAACATACCACATTGCCGTTTGGAAAATATGCTCAATGATAACCGGCCTTGACCTGTAAGAATGTTACACCGCTTATTACATTAGCCAAGTACGCCTGTCTACATGGCCGACAGCAGCGAATGATATTTGCGTGTAGCTCCTGCTGTGATAGTTCCGTTGTTCAACAGCTCGAGTATTATGTTATGAACTTTACGTACCCACGCAGTGTGTAGCTTTGACAGGATAAACGATACATCAATCGTTTCATTACCGCTTTTTGCATGTTTTTTACGATGTGTGTGGTTGAATTTACAAATGCATATACCGTCATGTTGAGAGCCGGTGGAATGGGGTGTTGAGAGGGATGGTTTATGGTTTTGGTTGCAGCGGTAAAGCCGTAAAAGTCGCGAATGATGAGTCAAAATATGTGATTTATGGTGAAAGGTGGGATAGCCATTGCGCTGTAGACTTTCGAGGTGCCATGTTTTGTAACGAATTTATGGTGCGTGAAACCGTTTATTGCCAGTAATTTTTCAATTAAACGCGAAGTACTGCAACGGACGCCATAACTGGGTGATTTACGCCGATTTACTTCCGAGTTGCCGTTTGTATTACCAAGTCCGAGTACGACGATAGTTCGCACCCTGAACAAACAGAACACACAAGTAGTAATGTTGACCTTAAAAATGGTTGATGTCTTCTTGGTTCTCCTGTTTTGATTGTTTTTGTTTCAAAGAAATGCGAAGTACACGCATGGCTTTACTTGTTGAACTATACTGCATGCATTAATACCCGTCTGAACCGCCATTAAGAGTCTTCCCGTAGAAAGACGTTTAGCGTCGGCCTTGGTTCCTTCCGCGCCCGATAATACTGTGCACTTTTTGTAAACGATAAAGTTCTATGTCGGGTGAAAAATGGGCTACGCGAGTGCCCGGGGAGAGATTTCTATACCCAGAAATCTACTAACATAAATCCGAGAGGACCAAATAACTTATTTTAGATTACAGAAATGCAGAGAACTAAACCAGCACAACCGTAAGACACGCTAGGCCAGTTCGAAAATAATATATCCGGCTTCACACGTACATCATACAGTACAGGAACAGAATAAAGCACTCAATTGCAAGCTAAGCTTGGTCCAAATATTCAGCATAAATGGGGGAAAAGTAACCATATACGCTTCGTGACCTTTAGGCAGCCTATTGTGTCAAGACTAACGGAGAACATTTTTCATGTTTGATATGATTGTTCCAAAGTCTAACCATGCGCCCGCAGAGATGTCATGTGTCTGGAGAAGTACGGATATTCGTTTGTTTTCGTATATTCTTTGATCCATTACTAATTTACTCCGGCCAGAGCGTTCAGTGCATCTCCGCTTGGTTGCTGTAATTTCGCCTCGAATACCATCTTTTAAATACAACACTTTCCTTGGTTTTGTCGATCGCATTATCTTATTCGTGAGTGTGGCCAACAACGAAAAATGACTTTCTAACAATTAAAATGGAGACAGTTGCATCTCTGATTGTAAATTGCGAGTTAGCAAGTGTACTTATGGAATTCGGCGAACAAGCCACTGCTCTACGGTTTCCATTAATTCATATGCACAGTTAGTTACGTACTATGACACTATGCACGACGCAGGTCGTTATAGAATGAATTCGTAAATTTTACTAAAACAACAATAATTTATATGAGCGATGTACTTCAAACACTTTGCTAAAACACGAACCAAAAAACTCATTAATAACTGCAAAAATATAGAGAAAATTATCTGTACTTGTAAGTACCGAACCGGTTACGCCACGATATGAATGTTCCTAAAGTTTATCCTGTGATAATCAACCATCAAAAAGATATAACCAGAGCAGTGAATAAAAGTTCTTTTCTATATTGGCTTAACAAAACTCAATAATGCAGTTTAACGGAAATTACACATTGTTTAATTTAACGGATTAATTTTCAGCTAAATCAAGTTTCAACAAATACCTTAATTTCGCACTGATATTCTTTTCATTCTTGTGGAACTCCATTCGTAATTCCAGAAGGAAATGCTGTAAAATAACTGTGTAAAATAAGCAAAGTAAATTACGTAAATAAAACGAATGAGTAAATAAAATGTAGAAAGTAAGAAGACAGACACAGCATGAACGATAAGGAAATGAGAACCAAAATGGCAAAAAAAGACGCATGGAATAAAAATACTGAAATATCTGCATAGTACGGGTTTAGTTCTGTGCATATTTGCAGATTTTAACAGCAATTTCGCTCTCCGCGTTCCAGCTTGTACCTTAAAGGTCACCTCACCGGATGATCATGCCGTCACGACTCAGCACTAATCATTCCTCCCGACTCACTGGGTTCAAGCAATTTCGAAGCAAAACAATTCTATCAGTTAATTTCAGATGCATTTTCCGATGTGTTATATACCACGCTGATTGAAAGGTCACGGAAGGATTGAATCGGCTGTCACGCTCGGTTTCTGCAAGAACAAGGAAAATGTCAGTTAGACAGTTGTTTACTGCCAAAGCCAAAGCAGAACGCGCAAGCTCCATCCATCCTAATTTTTGAAAAACTAAATTACTACCTTTTGGAAACATAGAATTCGAATATGAAACAAACATGCAATTATTATTGTTACAATTATGTAAAAGAAAAATCTCGGAATTTCTTGTAGTAATAAATAAACCACGATGTCTTATGCTGCATTACATCACAATACGAAATTACGAATTTCTGCATGGACGTTTGGAAATACTAATCATATATTACAGGTGAAGTGCTTAACAGTGTGCGAAAAATGTGAAGCAAAACGCTTTTTAATACACCCGCAACCGTTCAAAATGAGACTTTTCTTTTCTGTAAGTAGTACAGTAAAGAGACCCACACAGAATAAAAATCTGAGACAAACGATTATTGCTTTATTTTTACGAGTTTTCAGTAGTACGAGAACGCTTGCTTTTAAAATGATGAGTACAGCGACGTCGTCAGCCGTCACACTACAGTTTGCGCACGAACTGCACAAGCGCAAAAATCGCGCCAACCGCTGCGTCAGAACACATCTTTATGAAACATTTTCAGACTGAGGAACTTGTAATCCATAATGTATAGGAAAAATATATGCATCACTAACTAATGCCGCACATTAAAGCGGATATCATAAAGTAAAAATGTGATGAAAAGGTAGGGTTGAAGACATAGAATTGGTTTGGAGACGATTAACCGGCTAGACAAAAATATTTGAGAACAGATGTTGGACAAATAACAAAAAGTAACGTTAAAAGAACAATGAGACCCAGCTTCTGCATGGTATATGAATTTGCGTTAAATTTATGGGTAGAGCACAGTCCTCACGGGCTGTTTGAGCCGTTGCGCTACGCTTTCGTTAATTTGATACAAATTGCTAGTCTACGCTGATGAACAAAAAAAGCTCGTATATTTTTCGGTTGGGAACTTTTTTTAATTAATTTATATGTGTGAGTTATTCGTATATGTCCGTCACTTTGCACGCATGTAGACTTAACTATAGTACTTAATTCTAAAAATTCTGTGTTATTTTTTCGCGTATGCGGAATTGTTCTTTTCGGTGATTATTCTGTACTGCACAGGTTAGTTTAAAGTTCAAACATTCTCCGGGAAGAAAAAAACAGATCTAGAAAGCACTAAACTTTTCGAGCAACCGTTACCGCAGCTTACTGTTTCTTTTTGCAAAAGAAGACAATTGACGTTAGAGACCGATAAAACAAAATTAATATCGAAATTTTAATCACATAATGGAACTAAACAGACAAAATCTGTTTTGATTAATATTAAATACGAAAAATGGAACTGAGTAGTTCTAATGAATGCGCTATATCTAAAAATCAGAGGTTACGGGTTGCAGAAAAAATAACTTCAAACGACCAACAATGGTGTTACGCATTATAGGCTCCATGCGAAGTGCTACCTGCACATAGCCACTACACTACGATTAACTTCCCTAACATAACTATTTACGTGTATAATCCAGAAAACAACTGACGCATAACAGAGATACATTGACAATCAGAACGTTAACAGTAGCTGCCATACAGAGTAGTACGTAAAATGCACTAAAATGGCGAGTGGCTATGGAACTGAGCTTGCACCTCCAAGGATATCCAGGACTGATGGTAAGCGGTCAGATGGCGTTACTTTAACGCCCTGGGAACGCGGGAAGATGTTGACCTGGGATGCTGTACTCGACGGTGCACAGTGGCATTGTCATTCCTCGCAGCTTTACATCCAAGAAAGCCGGTGCTGCAGCAGAGAAGGCTGAACGTGCGAAGGTTGTGAAATACCGAAGCATCACCGTAGACTATATCTATTCTGTCCATTAGGATTCGAGACGCTGGGGCCGTGGGGCCCGGAAGCTCACCGCTTGCTGTCGACCTTAGCCGGAAAGATCCGTCACGAAACAGGAGAGAAACGGGCCAGAGAATACATCTACCAACGTATAAGCATCGAGATGCAACGTGCCAACGCCATGTCCATCAATGGGAAATGTCCCTCCTGCGGCTAACTCAGACGAGATCTTTTCCGTTATTTGACCGAAGCGGGCGGTTTGCGTCTGAGTGTTTTGCTTTTCATCTTAGACCCTTTGTGTATGTTGAAGTGTGTATGAACGATTACTAAAAACATATCCATTTAAAAAAAAATATCAGCAAGCATGCATCGAGCAAACAAGCTGAAAAAACGCTGAACACGAGCAAATCTAGTATAGATATTACAACATGTGATCTTAGCACACTCAAACTGGATTGCCGTTAGGCACGCCAGGACGTTTACACAGGTGGTGGGTTACAGATTGCGATTCAGGAAAAGGTGACTCTACACGTTACACGTAATACGAAGCACACACGACGACTAACAGGGATTATTATTAGGAAAGGAAATACGACCGAACGTACGATACGTGATAAGCAAGCTAGCCCGGTTGGCGCACAGGCCAGATCAACACTGATTTGTTTAGAAAGATTCTGCTACGCATTACGACTTCAGAATGCTAATGGGGAGATCCCCATGCACACAATCAGTGCGATCACTGCACACCTGTACGTACAACAGCTTACACGCTATAATATAGTAAGTTCGCAAAAAACTACGAAGAGTGGTGCACGTAGTCCTTCGAATCTGTCATTCGCAATGAGCCGTTGTACAGTTAACAGGAGTGCTGAAGCCAAATTAACAGTATACAGATTAGAAAAATTCGTCAACAGAACGTGTTTGTCAACAGTAAAAGGTTTTGTTGTGTAGTAAAAACTGCATTTATTGCTTATAGCGTGATACAACAGATGAACTTCTTAAAGGTTCTTAAAGATTCTGTGAGTATAGACATAAAGATTTCTGACCTAAAAACAGTGCGGCCAACTTCCATAAAATAACCATATTGAAAAAGAAAAGTTGGCAGCAGTAAAAATATATTTTTAAACATCTTTTAATCACGCACGTGCACATTTTAGAGATGCTGTTATATAAAACCAGCAGGATTTCAACATGCTATTTAGATCATAAGCCACAGCCATTACACTACGTTTTCAATGGTGCCGAGCATGAACAACTGACTGCCAACGCATATATAACACCTTGTTACTTGTTGTTAGTTGCTGCTAGCCTGCAACCGCAGATCGCATCGGAATCGGACGAACATTCGGAAATTCGAACAGCAACGTTTGGGAGTCGTAATCTGCTGATAACTACTAAAACCAAAGAAACAAGCGAAGAAAGAGAGGACACCAGTCTTCTATCAAACTACAGATACTCCAACTATAATCTGTAGCGCATAAAGGTCTGACTGCTGCAGTGTGCAGAGAAAAGATGGCGCCGCTTCGAAGTCTAACAGTAAACATCGACATGGTACGTTATGGGAACATGCTGTTTTTCCTACCATGCTCTGTTTCTGTTACTTGAAATTTGAGGCCTCATCAACATTTTCACGGCAAGATACGTAAACAAGAACCTAGCGACTCCGCCCACAAAAATCCAAAGCAATGAAAAACGTGGTATGTACTGTACTACGTAGTCAAACATTCACCGGAAGCGGTTTTAGTTCCGCCCGTAGACTGTAGCAAATCTGGTCTATCGATGCTTGTTTGTTTATGCCCTAACATTTCTCTAGCGAGCGCAAAAACAATACCAAGATGCATTACTGTAATGCATCTTGACAATATTGTGCATCCAGAAAACGATTTGGGAAACGCTAATAATTTAGCGGAATTAACATGCGAAGTGGCCAACTCGACTGTCGCTTACGAAGTTGCGGTAATGCTTATCTGGGCTGTAGATTTGAGTTTTGAAGTACTTGTAGTACACGATAACGATTATGCAGTGCACGTACAGTAAAGATACCGAAGTGCTTATCATCCAGAATAATCGCACAGACATTTTGCATAGGCCTGAAATACAGAGCTGCTGTTCTTCTACGACGGAAGTACTTCTACGAATGCATCTGCAGATTCGGCACTTCCTTTGCTTGCACCACGATCAGCACACCAGTAACTTTAATTCACATTATATCTGAATTTTTGGATCCAAAACGGGATGCTTTATAAACCATCTATACTTCAGCAAATAATATCAGAAAAACTCTGTAGGAACATGGCAAACTTCACACAGGAACGAAAAAGTCCACAAAACGAAAACCGTGCCACAATCAACCCACGTTACGGAAACACCAAGAAAAGAAAAACGACTCATGATCAGTCTACAAAGGGAAAAAACTGGGCGCAGTCGAGTGACCATACTGTACTGACTGAACGCAACAGAACGTCGATCCAGAGAACGAAAATGCCATTATTTCTTCTCAGCCACCTGCTTTTCCAACTGCCCAACACGATCTTCCAGCTGCTTAACGCGTTCCAGTACACAACGACAACACTCATGAAAACGCTCATCCTGATCCTGCAGGTCTTCCGTATCATCTAAGCAGCCCTTAGAAGCATAGACCATGTACAGGAAACCATCCTCATCGCATTCATCACGATAAATGTCCTTCAGACTCTTGTAGAGAGCCAGGGATTTGTTGTTGACTAACAGGTCCAGCGTTTGGGTCGGAGAGAGGTTCATGCGCTTCCTGATAACGGCTTGAAATTGCCCCAGCGTGATGGCATCGGGAACCAAAAATTTCACCTTTTCCAGAGGAGCTAACTGGACTTTCTTGCCGTCCTTCTCCAAGATCACGGGGATTTTCGATGGATGGTTCGCGCGCAGCTTCTGCGTCTCATCCTTTCGCATCTCCAGGGTCTTTCGCTCTTTGAAAGTCATTCCGTTGGCCGCGGCGCCGTTGATACCAGATTCGACCGAGGAATCCATTTTGCTGAAGTTATAGGGAAATAATAACAAATTCACACTGTGGATATGGGGAATGGTATCCAAAAGAATGCACGTGAATAAAGCGTAAAGATCGGAAACAGCGTAAAGATCGGAAAAGAGATGGCATCTACCTCTCGGTTACGGATTCAGGATTCTTTTGGCAAGGCAAATGCCAGAACTGGAAAACATGCGTCATGCGTGTCTTGATCCACTGCGGACAAGGCTTGCACCGCCCTTGCAATGGCATGGAATACTGGCGTATTTGCCGCTTTGCGCTGCGATTATCAAACGTCACTGTGGTGACTGCTGGTCAGTATCTACCATTGGTTAACGCTAACGTACGTGCTGCGAACGAGTGTACACGGATGCGTGATTCATGCTGTCCATATACAGCGCGACCGCAGGCTGCTAATAAATTTACACCTTTTTGTCTTTTTGGGCGCTTATCGTACATCTCTCATAGTTCACTTCATGAGCACCATTATCCTAGCAAGTTATCCGTATATTTTGCAAACGTTATTCATAACCGTTCCTAAATGACCGAGAGCGGCATTACTAGCTCAAAGTTTCGAAGCAGTTGTCGAGCGAATATGTTACGGATATTTCTTTGTCAGTTTGAAACACAATTTGCACAAACTTCGGGCGTCGATACTCGATATGTAACAACAGTCATTTATAAAACCTGAAAGGTATAACAGTACTGCATCGCATTGTATTATATATTCAGTTAGCAAAGAGTCATACCGAATGACTAACAAGAAGTGTAGAATGAACAGGCAAATTCCGACAAAACTGCAAAAAATGCCACCCAAAAACAGATGTAAAATACTGATTCTATACTATTACGAAGTAAACTTTCTGGCTTCGTGATACAAAATGAACGCATGACCTCGAATGATCAAACTCCGAACAAAGTTTCAACAAAACGACTCGTTTACGTACGCACACGGCTCATCAGTAATCATCTTTCTCTTCGCGGAGCCCAAACGGTCCAGGACCCATGGAATGAGCGGCCACCGGCATCCCTGGTCCCGCGTGGGTAATGGCCAGATTCTGCTTGCTAATACGTGCAGCGAGGGCACTGATGATGATAAAGATGAAGGCCAGGAACATGGCGGCCGCCACTCCAATGGTGACGGCGGTTATTTTTGCCTGTGCTTTCTCTTGGGCGTCCCTATGTTCCCCTTCTGCGTACGACAACATGACGGTTTCAGGGATAAAGTGGCGTGTGGCGTGGGAGGATCCTGAGGCCCACATTACCTGCATGTCAAGGCCAAATGGCTATAGTCAGCGGTTAATGCGCTACGTTACATAACGCCGCAAGCCCGTAATACTGTTTTATTGTCCCAGTTTCACAGCACATACAGGCACACAGCAGAGTCAACTGAAGAAAAAAGTTGTTGAATCTGGATATCTTCGACATTATAAAGGTACAGTCGGTGCTACGAGCAGTACTTCTACTTGAGCATGCATTACGTTGAACTGCTGACGTGCAGAAAAATGGGTATTTATTCATTAATAATGTCCGAAATATTTATAAATATTTTATCACTTTAAACTGACAAGAGAACGTGCTTGTAAGTATACCCTATAATAGCTAGAAGGACATCTGATTCCTAAAATTCCTAATTTATCCATTGCAACAGCAGCAGAAGCCGGTCCCTTGGGTTTGGTTAAGACACTAATCAACGTTCCACTGTTATTCAATAAATCACCTTCTTCTCTAGACGAAATAAGAATAATGGTTAAATAATTACCCCGGCAATGACGATCATGCAGATCTCCAGGCACTGGGCAATGACAATAAGGAGATTCAGTTTCATTAGACGCGAAAACCTCCGACTGAGCACCTCTCCTTTGTGCAGCGCTTTGATTGTGTGGACACCATAGGAGCCAGTAGCGATCACCAGGACATCGAAGATCAGCTCAATAGCCATCGATACGGGAATGTCTGCACGCACAGCGGAAAATTAAATATCAGTTTTGGTAGTAGATTACCGGTAAAAACCATAGACTTCATTGTACAGCTAAGTAACCAGCTAACAATCGGTGTAAACGATATATGTGATTATGCATATAGTATAGTTTAATCCGAATATCCAGAGGTCGGGATCTCGACATCCCGACGAAAGAGAGGAACGCGCTACATGGATGTATGTGTCAGCCCCAGAATGGTCAAAGTGACAAGAAAAGGTTAAGATTGCATTGCGCACGTAGCGAAATATGTTGTATCGGATAATGGGAAAGTTTCCCCCTAAAACACTCGTGCGCCTTATCGGCTTCCGCCGTCTTAACTCCAGCCACCAGTGGTCCACCACTGGGAATTGGGAAACTGATGCGTAATGATTGTCATAACTGTATGCAGCTAATCGAGCTTCGTGTCATTGCCCATAACTTCGTATAATCAAGTTACTAGTAAACTCCTGTATCAGATGAGTTCTGGTTACAGCGGAGAACTTACACTGTAAATATTAATGCATCACTTCATCCATAATTCAATTACTTTGCATTTATGAATGTACACTACGTGGTATATTTATATAAATTAAAATTTAAATACAACTATATAAATTTAAAAAAATTTATAATTTATAAAAAATTTAAAATTTATATCAATTTAAAATTGAAAACTACAAGTCGTCCACGAGCGAGAGACATTATGCCATGTCATCGCGGTACAGATAAATGTGCGACAGTGATGCGCTGATTGTTTGTATTTGCAGAGCCCTATTCCGCCAACTTGAAATACTTTTATCGCCACCTGCTTTAATCCCATTGATCGCCACATGGGCAAACTATCATATTACACGCTGCCGTCCATGCTTTATGTTCCAACAAATGGGCCACGAGTTGTACTCACGACAGGGAACATATAACAACGGGAACAACTGGTATCATTCCCAAAACATGGTGTTTTAGTTCTGAAAACTGCGAGAAATTAGTCTACTTACTAAACGTCTCCAAAATGATTTCTGCTTAAATGAAAATCGACTGCGTAATTAATAAAATCGATCAAAGTACTAAAACTTCTGTTGCCGAGGAATAATTCTACAAAATGAGCAAAGTCTCTCGAGTCGGGTTCTCACTATTTGCTGTGTTAGATTGTAGTCAGATTGATTATTTTTGAGAGCGCACTAAAATTCTTGAAGGTTGCAGCTGTTTGCGGTGACCTCCGCCGACAAAGCCAAAAGTCTATAAAAACGTTTGTTGTTTGGAATGTTTTCACAAGCTCTAAGCGAAACACCCGGCGGAACTCCAGAATGCCCTCTTAAAGAGTTCAAGCAATAACGCACGGTGTCAAATGGATATTCAACATTATTATCGAGTTAAAAATTTAATCAATAAAAGTGGTGAAATGGAATTTTGATCGGCAGCATTTCTGGGAAACACTGTCTGAATATATAGCAGTAGCCGGCATAATATGCGTTTCCCACGGGACTGTCTGTTATAGCTGTTGCAACTGCCTTTCACTACATTTTCCACCCTGCATCGTTTTTATCCAATTAATAAAAAGACACCGTTATAAAATTGGGCTTTAAAGCAGACGCAGAAAAGCATAGTAATCTGCAACAGCTGATTTTTAAAAAATGATGGAACAATTGTGTTTCAAGTTAGCGGAATAGTTCAGTATTGAGGACAATTGTGAAATGCATGAAGAAAAATATTCCAGTACGGAAAACGAAGTATGCTGCAGATCGTAACATCGACGAATCATAAGTATTACGTATTGCATTAAAAAGAAATTTGCCCAAACCACGTACGTTTTTTAAATTAGTGTCTAACTGTGTAATGTTGAATATTGTGACACGAAGATATGTACAGTCGAAAGAAAATTAATCACCAAAACAAATTCTACTTACGCGACACGCTAATCAACGCTCCAGTAGCTCCCAGTATGCCAAGAACAATTTCGGTTATCGACAGACACCTGAGGCGCGGAATGCCCTCCAGAACATAACCCTCTACATCCATTCTTCGGCAATCCTTAACCGGTCAAATCAATATCCCATCCGCATCAAACAATCCCCGGAA
>JAQGAU010004265.1:0-11871 GCA_034698045.1 Paramacrobiotus richtersi | reverse complement strand
GCACACTTGGGTCAACTGGCAAGGCGCTGTACGCTGAGGAATTTGACTCGGTATCTCTGCTGTGCTTGGATGTCGCTTACATCCAGAACATTCTGAATGAATCAAATTTCGATGAAGTAAGCGCTGATATTTTTTATAGGTTCACAGTTTCCGGTCACGGTTGCTTAAAGCTTTTTTCACTAGGTTTTGACCTTTCTTGATACTGTTTTTGGAATACTGGATCGCTTGACCGAACGTCATAGCGTCTGTATCCATAAAATAGTGGGTAAGATTCTAAACAACGTAACGATTTATGAACAACAGCTTGTGCTTAACTTTATAGGAGGCACCGCTTTGGTACGTGAACCGGATATACAAAGCTTATTACATACGCAATTACAGCTCGTTAAAGGTATCAAGTGGTCTGCCGGTGCGCATTACCACTCCCGTACTGGAAATATGCCAGTTCGCGTTAGTCTTCTTGCAAGCTGTTACGGCAGACGCCCACGCGAAACCTGACTGCGAACATCTACCTTTGCGTGTGCGACTGGGTATCCACACTGGTGCGTTTTTCGATCGCAGCATTTCATGATTTTTACGCTGGTAAATAAATTTTATCAGGATCTTGCACTGCTGGAATCTTACACGGAGCCATTCCATCGTTCGGCATCTTTGGCAGGACAGCAAATGTTGCATTGCAAATGAGAAACCAGAGCAAACGTGAGGCTGCGGATAATACCATAGGGAGCAACTATTAGATGATGTTATGCAGTTAATGTAGATTCCTAAAATGAATGTTATGCACATCGATTCTTTCAGCCGGGAAAATCCTCCTGTCCAACTATGTCAAGCTGGCGTTAAATCAATTCGGTGGATTCCGATGCAAGCCTTATGGTCCGGTTTCAGTCCCGGTAAATGTGCGCTGCTTTAGATAATAACTATTTTGTGCGATTAGGTAAATTCTGAATGAACACTGTAATTGCAAGTATCCAGAAACAGAGCGGATGCGTGACAGCAAGGACCATCTTGAATGTTTGTCTGCGGCGTCGCATATGTAGATACGTGCACTGTAGTTCTTCTTAATCCCGCTTGCTGTTGTTGAGGTTGATTTGTTGGGCAGGGTTGTGTTGCTCTACACAAAGACCTCATTACTGATGTGTTTACAGTTTGGCCCGGTAGATACTGATCCACAATGTCCGTGTGCGTGTCGTTTAGCGAGAAGCACTCTTACACCTCTAAGACAAGTACATCAGAGCAGTTCATGCCCAATATTGCATTGTTTTAGGAATTTGGAACCATGTACACATGGTGGCTCGTCGGTAAGACCGGGATCGACTTCTCTGTGGAAGGGTGAAGCTTCGTGAAAAATGCTGTTTTTGCTACCTTCTTACTGTAATCAGATCAGTATGCATACGAAAGGTATATGTTCAAAGTTTACAATTGCCTGTGGACATTTGTTTTCCTTTGACACGGATTATGAATCGCTTGCGCCTTATGTAAAACGCTACAGCTATTCTTCGCAGTTTGCAGAATACTAAAACTTAAAACAGCCAAGCTCATGAAGTTATTCGTCGAATTAGCTAATGTACTGCTGAACAGATTAACGATGCGGATATTTCCTATCGCAGATAGAAAGTTCGCTGGCATTTCGTAGGATAAAGCGCGTCGCTCATTGCTTAATTACATAACTCTCTACGTAGATAAAGGTATGAAACCCGTTCAGTTTTCTTTGAGACCTTTGCTCGCTTGAAGTGTCGAGAACTACGCAAGGTGAATGCATAAACACGACATATTGTTGTGTGCGCAAAATGCTGTTAACGGTGCAAAGGTAAAAGCTGTCGTCCCAGGTTGAGCCGCTTATTCGCCACGGACATGATGTGTATCTGACACTGGCATTTGCTGTACAGCTTCATAAACCATGGAAACTCCCTTAATCATCCCGGCTCACAACCATAATTCGTCTAGCTTGATACCGTTGTTATCCCAAGTAAAAAGGACATTTCCCAGATTATAAGTCTAGATTTCAGTAACACGCTCACAGTCTGCGCTGAGACTGGAGATGGCACGTACGGTAATTAACGTCAAAAAGATGACATACAAGAAGACACCTCTTATTTACGCCGTAACGCTCGAAACTACTCAATAACTTTCGATATTGTGCCGTCTAATGGATACAGTCAATGATAAGGAATTATTAAGCATACAGTATTTGATGCGCGGGGAGCTAAAGCTCAAGTTCTGCTTATAATAAGCTTCCAGCAATCAATCATAAATGTAAATGTCGAAGAGGAAAAACAGCAGACGTGTCTCGTGCACGGTAAACCCCTGCAACCTTTAGGAACGGTCGGCTCGCATTAACTGCGTCAGTACTTTGGCGAAAACAACATTTAAAGCGTTTTTTAACGTTTCGTGTACAAGCATCCTGAATTTTCGAAACCATGAACAGCACAGTATTCCCCGCAATAAAACATTTCTTCAGCTTAGTTTTGGATGGAAATTCGCCCCGGTTTGGACACTTACCCTCCTCATCTTGATTATCATTAACAACGCGTTACTGTTGACCTTTATCATCTCTCGAAAACAGCTACGTACTCCGTTCTCAGTGTACGTTGTGAACCTCCTGCTGGCTAATCTTATGGTCCATGGAACGACAAATATTCAACTCGTTATGCAGAAATACTACGGCAAATGGCCTTTCAGTCGCCAAGCGTGTTCGTTCTATTTGTATGCGGCATCGTGTTTTGGCGCCAGTGTTATGACCAGCCATGTCGTGATTGCCATTAATCGGATCTGTGCGATTGTGTTCTCGAATCTCGATACAGTTCAGGAACCACCATACTACAAAAAGGTACGGAAGGGTCTTGCGAAAGTAATAAACGGTACGCAGATACAAGTGTCTGTAAGTAATTTAAAATATGCACACGTTCTTCGATCTACAGAGCCTACATAATGAATATTGAACGGGAGATTAGGAGGCATCAATAACCATTTTCGAAAGAAATGCTGTAACACAGCTAGACCTGAACTAACTTAGGGTGGGTCTCGATTTCGAAACCACCTCATGAGGTGGCTTCGCGAACCGTATCTTCGTTTAGCCACGCCTCCGTACCGTATCGAGATTCGCTTCGAAATCGAGACCCACCCTTAGTCACCTAACGCTCTTTGTCAGTTGCTCTTAAAGTTAGCGCCATTGCTTCATCTTGATGCTGAAAACATTAGTAACAAAAACACAATTTCATCCGTAGAGCTGTGGCCATCTGTATCGGTATGTGGATCTACTGCCACGCGGTTGCCCTCCCGACCTACATTGCGGATGAACACCTTCGCCCGGTGGTAATGGAACAGTTCTGCTTTTTTAACACCGACCGCCGTCCCGTTTGGGGTCGCGGCCTCGACTTCCTCGTGTACCAGTTCAACGAGATCTTCGTCCATCGTTGCCTACCCAGTCACACTGTTTCTCTACTGGATGAAACTCCGTAAGAGTAAGAGGACGGATTCCCGCCGACGCAATGAGGACAAGCGGCCGCCGATTCGAAGAGAAAACCGGCGGAAGCATGCACTGATCGTCTTAACGGCAGTGACGGGTAGTATTCTGCTGTTTTGGACACCGTTGGTGGCGTATGGCATCCTGAAGCCGGTGTTGAAACTGGACACTGCCACGGCGTTTAAATATAGGAAGCGGTGCTGGCCATTTATATTGTCCAGCCAGTAGTCGATCCCATTGTGCTGGCCTTTGCATTAAAGAATGTGAGGGAGGAACTGAAGAAGCTAGTGCGAAGGAATGATAGTTCGCTGTAGAAATATGAGCTGTTTTGGTGACTGAGTAATCTGAGTTTGCATTACCCTGGCGGCGGGCCTGGCCAGATTGTGGTCGCAATAATAACTCACCAATCTGCTTCGCTAATGAAATGTTACTCGCGATCGAAGCTTCTTACTGAAGCTTTTCAACGTACGTATGCTGTTTTTTGTGTTCGGCATTGTGTCGTCCAAAACTGCAGATGTTGCACTGCCTCTAACAACAGCAACAGAAAAGCGTTGCTTTAAAAGAACTACCGCAGCCTTATTCGCCAGACTTTTGCAAAAAGTGTACGACTTAAAAAGTAAAGAAATCTGCCAATTGGCAATGATGATCGAGTAAGTTCCATGTCTCCAGACGTCAGAGATGCGGGAAAGCGACTAGTTTCTGGAAAACAAAATTATTGGTCATGAAGCTGTAGATTAACTGTATACTCTCCAACACCATAATTTCCGTCGTTTTAAAGGAGAATACCCTACCAAGTTTCACATCTACTACAGTACGTTATACATTTGAAAAGTTTCCACACGTAACAATTTGTTGGATCCTTCGGTTTTTCCGGTCAGTTTGAAGGTCACATCATTCAGAGATTTTTTGTCGAGGGCTATTAGACGTGCTGGTTCTCTGTAGATTTTAGACGGGATGTGTCCACATGTATAGTTGACATCCGGGTATAATAATAATCAATGACACTCGGCAAAAGTGACCGTAGGAACAAACTAATGTTGTGCATCGCTCTTTATTGGGAATGTGATACAATAAAGCTAGCGCTAAAATAACTACTGCAGTTATGCAAAAAATATCAAAATTAAGAAAATTAGTGTCCCGAACTTTTTTATTCGAGAACCGAGAGCTAGGAACGAACGGAAAAGAGTCTTGCTACCAAAACCCCCAGAAGGCCACTGAAAGGGGCCAACAAGTCAACAACCACTGAAAAACAGGTACAGTATTGTGCATTCCATTCCTTTGTGGTACTGGTCGCCGTTAAACACTGGAACCACAAATGTTTCCCCGGTTTGCTAGTGTGAAAAGGTAATCTAGAAAAAATTTGCTCGTTTTATAAGATGAGAATGCGCAGCGATGTGAAAAAAGAGGTGCTTATTGTTAGCGAATGACGCCGTGTGCAGTCGTAATTTTAACGGAAGCTGTCTGCTGTCGCTACTGGAATTGGAATCCACTCAAGTCAAACTGGAATGGAAACCGGTGTTTACATGATACTTTATCGGCTAAAGAAAAATCGATTTCCCGCTGATGCTGGAATTATCTTGTCTTTCTTCCGTTTGATAATCGCAGTAGGTTCCGATTGAGTCCGATTGACGATAAATTAGCCGTCAATTTCCTGTATTTTGCTCGATAACGCTCTTCTTATTAGTCAGATAACCTGCGTCTGCATGCGGTATAGCCGAGTGAATTTGCTTATTTACGCTTTCTTCTTCCATCATTTTCGTGCGGACTGTAAGACGTGGAGATTTCATTCCTCTTTTCATCTCTCTGGAGATATTTGTAGACCTTTTTCTAACGATACCATGGCTGTCTCACACACGACACACACAATTACGACCATTGCTGGCCTGCAAATGCCACGATTAATTTACGGAACAGCTTGGAAAAAAGGTAAACAAATGTCGACGATAAATACCGCCGATATGCCAGTTATCCCTGTATCGTCTACCCGAGACGCTGAATACGCAACAGGGATTTCATAGTCGTTGTTGTATTTTGTTCCCTTTGTTGACGTTCTTCGATAAATATTGTTATATGCCAATTATCCCTGTATCGTTTACCTGAGATACTGGATACGCTACAGGGATTGTATGGCTGTGGGTGCATTTTATTTCGTTTGTTGACGTTTTTCGTCTTAATTAGATGCAACGACGGATTTGGTGTTGAAGGCCGTTTTAGCTGGATTCCGGGGCATTGACACGGCCTGTCAGCCGAAGCATTATCAGGAGCCATTAGTGGGGAAAGCGCTGGCGACACTGCATGAAAAGCACGGAATCCCCAGGGAAGATTTGTTCGTGCAGACCAAGTTTACCAGTGTTGACGGGCAGGATCCCCATAATATTCCCTACGATCCTCGTGTAAGAATTTTAGTCAGTTTTTGATTCTAAATAGTTATTTGTAATTAGGTCAATTGTCCAATTGTGAAATTTTTCACGTTGCTTTCGGTAATAGGTAATTTTCAGCGTCAGTAAAAAATCACAAAAAATTATTCTGTTTTGAAAATTAATAACTTAATTAATAAAAGTAATAACAAATTAACAAATCGTATTTTGTTTAATTTAATTAGGTTTATAATTATATTTGATTACATTTAGTTAATTTATATATTTGAAATTTGTTTGATTTGCCGGTAATTCTGTTTTAACTTAACTCTGTTAACTGGATAATTTTATTGATATTTTCTGCAAAATTAATATCCTCTTTACTGTGAAATTGTGTTCTGATTCAGTGAGATTGTTGTCATAAATCAACATTAATTAGCCCTGACAAAATCGCTTTCCGTGTACCATGTTTATTTCGCCATAAAATGATTTATATATTGCTCCTTTAGTGATTTATGGACAGTTTTGTGGTTTTCATGTTAGCAGCACGGTGCTACGTTTTAATTATAGATTATCGCGAATGTTATGCGAATTTCACATTAATAGGACGGGCGCAGAAGAACGACTATTGAATGACTGGAATCACTTCATCGTATCAGACAATATTCGATGTGGAATTTTTTCGGATTTTTTTTGTGAAATTATTTGAAAAACGCATTTCTTTTTTATAGAAAACTGCGAGTAATTTTATTATCCGTTTGCATGTAGACACGATAAATGCATGTGCGATTAGACGTAGTCTCGTACGGCAGTCCATAGTACGGTTCGATCGTAGTGTAAGGGTCCAGAATTTGTTTATCCACGTTTCATTACTGGTTTTCTCTGAGCTAGATTTGGGATGTGTGATGCTCTAACCGCAGTTAAACGGAGTTTTTAATTTTTGGGTATGCGTGTCTTTATTGAAGAACAATATAATGATATCATATTCAGTTTAATTCGCATAATTTGTTTGTTTTAAGGATGATACTCTGACGTTAAAAGTAATTAAATATGTAAATAGAAAATAAAACAGTAGCAAATGTTGGATAATACCTTGACGTTAAAATATTAAATAATAGAATATTAATATTATATTATATTATATTATATTAATAATGGAAAGTTGATATTAATATTCAATATTAAATGATAGAAAATTATTATTAAATTATATTATATTAATAATAGAAAATTAATATTAATATTTTAGTATTAAATAATAGAAAATGGATAATACCTTGACGTAAAAAGTGATTAAATATTTAAACAGAAAATGGATTAAATAATTAACCAAAACGAACCTAATTCACTAAAATTGACCAAACTGAAAATATGATTAATTAAAACGAAATCAAATCAGCCAGACCGTATAGGAGCTGCCTGTCCTAGCTTAACCCATAAATGTGCTGGATCACAAATTAACGTACAACCATCCCGGTTGTTCTCCACGTAGGCTTCCCTACCCGATCAAGTCCGCCAGTCCATCGCCGCCAGCCTCCGCAACCTGCAGACCACCTACATTGACTCCCTGGTCCTGCACGGCCTGCTCGACACCCACCAAGAAACCATGGAGGTGTGGCGGACTCTGGAGGAGTTCCACACCCAGGGTACCATCCGACAGCTGGGTCTCTCCAATGTGTACAAACTGCAAGCCCTGGAGAAGATTTTTCAGGAGGCTCATATCAAACCGGCTGTGGTGCAGAACCGGTTCCACGCCGAGACCGGGTATGATGTGGAGGTGCGGGCGTTCTGTCGGAAACATGGGATTGTGTATCAGAGCTTCTGGACGCTGACGGCGAATCCGCATTTGCTGAGGAGTACGGGGATCAAGGAGATGGCGCATAAGCGCGGTGCGACGGTCGAACAGGTACGAGAAGATTTGCTGAAATTATAATTTATTGAAACATTTTTTTGTGGTTTTTTTATTTGTTGATCTTTCGTCTGGTCCAGTATGTGTTGAATGGATGTTAAAGTTATCGCATATATGTTGAATACAGTTACCATTTCATCGGAGGAAGTGATCGCGCATGATTCTTTTACTATATGTTTTTTTTCTGGAGTTTCCCTTTTTTTAATTAAAAAAAATTGAATTACCGGTTTGTTTGTGTTTGTCTGAAATGCTTGGGAGCGTTTGGAAGTTGTTATTTTTTATTTGTTTCCTAGAAGACTCACTGCATACTGACTGTGCATTTACTTTTTCTAGGATCGATCGGCTTATTTTTTTCCCATTCTGCGTTTTCAGTGTGTTTTCCGCTTTTTCAGTTACTAACCATTTCGATATTAAACAGCGAGATTTACTAATAATTTTGGCGGTTATTAATTAGTTACAATAATTTTCAGATAAATTTGTTTAGATAAAACAAAATTAATTGAATAAAACAATTGTTGCGGTTATTAGTTTTTCATAGTGAAGTTGCATTATTGCTGCAAAATGTATCAGTTAAAGAATTCTTGCGGTTAAACATTAGTTCCAACACTTAATGATGTGATTTTTGATTGAATAAAACAAAATTTATTTGTTGAAACAAAATAGCGGTCTGATAAATTAGCTGTAAAATATTTCTTGCGATTATTAATACGTAGTTGCGATACTTTTATAGTGAAACTGTTTAAAAAAGACAAAAATTGTTTAATTAACGAAAACCTAATAACAGGAGAAAATAGTTTCACCGTCAGTTGTACCGTGGGCTAGCATCGTGTTGGTCAGACTGGTGGCCAAAGCACAGTGGTTTATTTTTCTTAATTTTCGACAGGTTTTCTTCCGTTTCGTCATGGACCTGGGCATCGCGCCCTTGACGGGGACGAAGGATGAGAAGCACATGAAGGAGGACTTGGCCGTACTGGATATGGATCCCTTGACACACGCGGAGATTGAGCAGATTGAACATCTGATGATCCGCGAGTTTAGCGGGCATCAGGTGCTGCACTGAACCAGTTTGTCGGCTGGATCAGTTAGGTGAAACAAATCGAAACGGTTTGGACGCTTTGTTACGAAGCAGTCTGGTTACTGCCTAGTGTTACTTTCTGGCTGGAATGTTATTTTGGTGATGTTTACTAATAAAGTTTGTACAATTTGTACGGTTACGCGGTTAAGCGGGAGTTAGTTCGTCGTTTGCACTGTACTTATTACGGTTGTTGTGTTGTTTCCGGTGAATTAATTAAATATTCTGAAATTCAAAGCAGCATCACATGCAGCACAGTTATCAATCATTGTTCAGCAAACAATCATTGTTCAGCAAACATGCGGTGAACCACTTCATAAAATTATTATAATATTATATCGCTTTTTTTATGTTAAACTATCGCTGTTCTCAATGTGCTGGGATTCGTGACCACTTCTGTTCTCCATGTGCAGTGTGCAATCTGGTAGGAAGCACCGGGTCAACCGAAAGCTAAACGGTAAAAAAGAACGCATTCAATTGTCGTCCATTCGGAACTGCTTGGTTTGATAGTTAAACTACGGCACTTACGATCTTGGCACGTGATAGAACACCCATACTTCCACGCCAGAGCCGCACAATCCACAGCGCTCAGTCGGTTCAACGTCGGTGCCGGTTGTCCACTCGGATTACTAAACATCGTCTGTCCCCCTGCCGCATTGGCCTGCGGTGCCACTTGCGTGATCGAGTTATAGTCATACGTCGGATTGAACGGGTACACCTGGATTGACGAACTCGCATACGTACTGTACATCCCAGGACCGACGTTCCCCAGAGCGGGATCAATGTTATTAATGGTGACAGTGATGGGTCGATCGGGTCGCTGGTACTCGTTACGCAGGGACATGGTGTTGGCGACCTTTCCCATTACTTGTCGCTGGGACCAGCCGCATTTCCCGGCACCGGTCCCTCCGACGATTAGGAGTTTCTGGCCACGTCCGCCTTGGCTGACTTCCCGTCCGGGAACTGTGGCGCAGGTTTGTGACAGGGTCCTGTTGGAAAGAAAACTTAGTGAAAATAGCTTGACAAAGGGGGCGCCACTTACCCGTTGTTATATGCGGGCGAGATCCAGAGGAAATCGCGACCCACGTTCTCGGAGGAGGACAAGACGATGAACTGGATGCATCCGTTCATGTCGGAGTTGATCTGGGTTAGGGCGGCGTTGATGTTGTTCATCGTTTGGGTATCGCTTGCTAACATGACAAAATGCAACAAACATTATGTAAATGCATACGTATGCTCAAGTGATCGACAGACGCTTCATGCAAGGAAGCGATATAAACCATTGCGAATTACGCTTTGTCGTAGTATTCAGTAAGTTCACGAGTACCGTATGCAGCGGCGTCGATGTATACAGGGATCCGCGTGTATGCATCCGCAGGGAAGAGCTTCTGCCAGTTGCCATACCTTGCATCACTGTTAAAAACGGCTGCTTCGGACAACAATACTGAAAGTATTGTTGTCAGAAAAGCGGACAGCTTCAGGCTCATTATTGTGCGTTTCCGGCGACTAAATACCAAATTATTGCCAAAACAAGCAAACTGTCCTAAAACGTGCCCTAAAAGCCACGTTGAACGGCATGTGGCATACTCGAATGACAGTAAGATAATAAAATCAGCCACAAATCTGATATGGTTAACTTTACGCATAGCGAATATTAATGGAGGCAAGAAGCGCGATCAGCGCTTTCGATGATGATTGGATACATGAATCGATGAGTGAGTTTTGCTACAAAACCTTATCTGCAGGTCTGTACAGCAGTATTGCGCATTCCATCACTAACAATAAGTCTTACTCATTGTCCAAGTTTGTCTTAGGAATGTAATTGTAAGAGTGATCTGGTACTGTTAAGTAAACACCTGTTGAAAGAAAAACCATTGCGCTGCCCTAGAAAAAATTGATCCAAAAGCAATGTCTTTAATGCAGCAATATTCAGTTTATACGGAAAGGTCAATCGCCAACGCATTGCTGCATACATTGGGAAAGCTGCATTCTTCCAGCATAAATTGGTACAGTCGTTCTCGGCAGTTAGGGTACACGTATCCGGAGCACGTGAACTGAAGTGTTAGTGCACGTCAAAAGTGTTGCCAATGCCCCGTCAGCGCAACCTTGACATTGTCGTCCCGCGATTGGCTTGTGCTGCGTTATTTCGAATATAAAATCAACCGGCGAGATATTTTCATGACGAAAGCTAACTTTTCTTTTGGTTTTCTGGTCGCCGGTTGAAATGGCTAGCAGTGTTCTTGGATTCCTGTTCTGCTTGGCAGCATGTGGTCACGCGGCTATCTTCAACACCGATACGCGGTATGACAAATGGCCGAAATTGTTCCCACAGGATCCGTATGTGCGCGTGCCGGTCTATATAAATGCCACCCTATACGGTAACTGGGCACATTAGTAGTACTTGTTTTACTGCCATTTATTTGAAACCTTAAAGTTTGTAACGGTATGTTCGCTTCCTTCTGTTTTTCTCAGCCTGACCTGGTTTTGTATTTTACGAAAAAGATCATGATTTTAAGACTAAGGATCTTGTGAAGGTTAAGATTTCTTTAGCTCCTAACGAACATGTCCTTCCGGTGTTTTGTTAAGTTTCTTTTAACAGATTCCCAAACTTTGGCTAACATCAATACCGCAATCCAACAGATGAACACTGACCTCACCGGCTGCATCCAGTTCCTCACCCTAAACTCACCTACCGGTGTCGGGAGGGATTTCATTTACATTTCCCCTCTGAGCAATACCGGGTACGTCACATGTAATTCAAAGCAAAGTTAAGGATTATTCAAAACGCCGAAAACCAATAATAAAGGAGAATATGTCATAAATTTTTCAGTGTGCCATCTCAAACATGCGGCACCGTTCCCGGCCATCAAATCAACCAGAACCAGGCCGGTCAGAAACTGTACATTATCGCCGGCACCGGACCCGGGCAGTGCGGCGGATCCGTACGGATGATCATGGGAAAACTCGCCAACGCACTGTCCCTCCGCAACGAATACCAACGCCCCGACCGACCCATCACCGTCTCCGTCCAGAACATTTCTCCCACTCTGTCCGGTATCGGTGCCAGTAT
>JAQGAU010004264.1:0-11872 GCA_034698045.1 Paramacrobiotus richtersi | reverse complement strand
GCGGTGGGCCTTGGGGGCCGAGCTGCGGCGAGCAGCTGAGGACGGTGGGGCAGGCGCGCTCGCATCCGAACAGCTGCGGCTGATGCTGCTGCTGCTTGCTCTCGGCGAACGGACTACTCACTGGCTTGTTGGCACCTGTAAACACAATGGTTATTCGCTCGAACTTCATATTGATTAAGTAACTATGCATTCAACAACCAGTCTTCTTGCTCCGTCAAGAATATTAATTTAGAGATTGGGTCATTTACAGATCGACCAGGTAACCCGGTAAGAGAAATCAGGTTTTTTGTGTGTGCGTGGTGAGCCGGTTCAGATAGCCGCCTCTGCGGATGCAGCGCGGTGAGAAGATGCTCATCTGACGAGTACATCGATATCGATGCATCCACCTCCACAGAAACCAAATCCAGCGCGAAACAGTGATACTGCCGCACAGCGTGTAATTTCCTGTGATTAGCAAATGAAAGCACTCCGCACATCCACCTACACATGTACACGCACACGGGGTCTCTGACTCCGACGCGGTCCGCTAACAGTTACCTGCTGTGCACTCAGCAGGCCAGCTCCCACGCAAACATTCACTTGACGCCGCGCGTGACCTTTCTACTGCCCTCACCTTTGCAGCCGCACACCGCGCTCTCCAACGTCATAATACACAAATCAAAAGGTCATCCACAATACACACAATCCTACTGCATCACATTTATCCGAGAAAGCAACGAGTGCGATAGAAAGAACACTGGTTGGATGGAAGAAACAAAAATAGTCGGGATAGATGTGTTCTACGTTGGCGGCGTTGGCAGTTAGCTGGCGCGCGCGATCTCGATCGACCATCTTAGCTAGCTAATTATGGCGATTCTGGCCGGCTGTAATTAGCCCGCTGTAACCCTGAATAGAACGCAAGAGTCTGCGCCTAAATGAACACTCATCACGGGCGTTTTTTGGCTACACTCGCAAGCCAATCGCAAATTAACCGGCCTAATAATTGCCTGTGTACCACGTGATAACATTTGGCGTCCAATAACGTATCCATGTCTTCTTATTTACACTATCTGCTTTTGAGGTTTCTTCCAGAGTGTCTCAGCCAGTTTCCAACAGCAAAATTAGTTGGTTACAGTTATGAGAATGCAGTTATTTAACACATCGAATTACCTTAATTTATTTTATCGACCGAAGCGAAGCGAAGGTCCTCTATACTCAGCTCCAGTGGATCTCAGTGTCTGTCTGTCATTCCGTCGGTCGGTCACTATTATTATTTATTTTTAATATTTGTTAATATTAAATAGTATAAAAAATTATTAAATTATTAAAATCGTGTTAATAGTTGTTCGCTTCGGTCACCCAGTGCCCGCTACGAGCGAATGCACTTTCCTAGTTTACTATTCGTTCACCTAGCGCTGGGGCGGTTCTGTATGATGGAAATGACATTGGTTCTTTTTGTTTCAATTTTTAGCAATGAGGTTTCAATGCAGTAGCTTCGTTTCTAGCGCCAGCTGTGTTGTATCACTTTGTCACTAAACAGAGTATTAATTTATTGACAGAAATATGCGTGCTTTTATTGGGAACTGCTTGAATGGTGAAGATCACTCCAATATAACTGCGGTAATATTATTATTATTTAAATCACTGTAGTAGCCAAAGCCTTAGTAAAGCCACTTACAACATGACAATTAAGTCCTGCTGACTGGCTACTGGAAATTTTGGAATTTTTTGAATGGTTGATTTTCGAAACTGAAATTGAACTACAAGTTACTGACGGTGAAAATGCACATGTACTGTATTGCAGCTAGAGAAATAGCCATCATTGTAATTACATTTTGGCAGCCAAGAATCAGCGCAAATGCCGTTGGAAGCCGGAGGAAATACTCGAAGCGCATATATCGGTTACATTTCCTCGGTAATGAACGGTAACCTAATCGGACGCCCATTGCACGTATGCTGCAAATGGGTTAGTTGCTGAATGATAAATAAAAATATTGTACGGTCAAATCGCGAGCATTTGCCATGCGCGAGTGGTCTGCGGTGAGCGTGTTGTTTTTTGTGGGGATATTATTAGGCCGCGTCATGAGTTGGAGTAGGTTAAAAATATCCTTTGAGTAAGCTCTCACCCACGCCCACGACGAGTTTTTCAGGGCCAATCGGCCAAATGAATACATTTATAGACTTGCAGCTACAGATACACTCCAGTGAGTGGCACTTTAACGCTATAACTGACTCTTAAGGCTCGTCTGTATATTTAGCTCTTGACCCAATGTAACGCCAATAATAATTATTGTATTATGGTCTAAATAACTGCGCATCGCAAACAATCAATACATACATCAAAGACACTCGCTACAGTTTAATTGAGATGACCGGCGCAAATTAACGCATAAGCAGAAGAATAAAACTGGCCGATTCAAAAATGTACTGGTGGACTGTTGAACGGCCAACGCAACCGTTCAGAAGTCTTGAGCATCTGACACTTTACTATCAAGAAAACTGAGTACATGCAAACAGAACGCAACATCAGGCCCGGCCAGGACAGACAGCTTTCCCCACAACACGTCAGGAATGAGACCACAACAATTAATCCACAAAGTCTTGACAAAAATCATACCAAGTACATATACAATGGAGATGTGCCAGACAATTCTCAAGCTGAACAAGAAGAGCCTGGATTTGTGACTCTTTTCCAATTTACGCTCGCAACTGTTGGTCTACGGTGTTGTCATGCTGTTTCTTACTCCCACTTTGCAATTTTCGATCAGAATTCAAGTCCTCAAACGGGTTGTCTGCTCTTGTGTGATAATAATAATATTAGTTATAAGAACAAAGACCGACGGTGTTCAAGTAAGTAGTACAGTACACCAGCAGAACATGTGCAATTAACACTGATTCTTCGCTGTTCGTATTATTGTGTCGAAAATAGCCACTTGTAGACCAGACTTTGAGTGCCAGTTGGTTTGTCTGCTCGGTAACAAACAAACAAACAAACAAACACAATCTGCAAAGGTCACAAGCTGGTCAAAAATGCAGAAAACGCAGCACTGTATTTCTACTATACAGTGAAGCGCTTTGACTGTATAGTGCATGATGCAGCAGCAAGTGTACAGTACGTGTCAGCTTTTCCCATCGCGCAACAAAGGCCGGAAAGCACAACAATCTAAGTGCTATAGTTTTGCGAGGAATAACAAGATATAGATGTGCACTGTTGATCTGGTGCAATAGCCCGGAAACACCCATTATACCTGTAGAACATTCCAAATTCAAATGAAAAATTTGTCCCAATTAGCTCGAGATGGATTAGTTATTGAAATCACGTCGATATATTACAGGTTATAATGTTTTGCCCGGCGATTGCCGAGAAGAGAAATTGTTGCTAACAAATGGACATTTAAATGCACTGCAATTAGTCCGTGTGTCTATGGCACCTCAATGTGGCCGAGAGAGCAGCGCAATCACATGGGCGGAAGATGGACAATTAGGCAAATTAGCTGCTATCGGTCAACATGCTCCTGAAAGCGATACATACACTACACTGAGCTAAGAGCTGTCATGCAGCGGAAGGGCCACTGATCCCTCACTTCCTTCCGCCGGCGCAAATCAACGGCGACGCTGCCAACGCGGGAAAGGAACAATTGATTGTGAGCTGCAGATGGAATCAGTTCAACTGGAGCACTCAGTGTCAGTGCACTTGTCAAAGGTGACAAAGAGCTGGATGCTGCTGTACTGCTAACTATAACTACCTCCACCTTCACACGGACAATCGCTGACTTCCGGTAATCTCAGCCCAAGTTGGTCACATCCGCTGCGTTCTCATTCGAATCTGTTTGGCGTTGTCTTGCTAATTATACTACTTATCGCTATATCCTCCTCCCTCGCTAATGATCACTGTACTCTATACAAATAAGACACGCTACTGCTCATTCTGCTAGCTATACGTATTGCGCCATGCTTAATATTCACTCAGGAAACCGATACAAACACAAATTTTGAAAGGTCACTTGATTCAAACAGACATGCAGTGCTGGCGGTACCGTGTATCTTGATTAGTCTGCAGTAATTATTACGTTAATTGCCCTACATATCACGGTCAATTTTAAGTGCTTCCTATGCTCCCGGCCGGTCCATTTTATCGGCTTTCTCATTCCGCAAACAATCAAATCAGACCAAAACATCGAAAGAAAGAAAGGCTTTTCACTCTTTTCGTACATGTTAACCCTTCCACTGTGTCAACCAAGCTCTACACTGTGTATGTTTCGACAAGCGTGTGAGGCATCGAGAAAGCAAGCAAAAATTACAGCGGCCACTAAAGGTCACCAAAAAAATGATCCTGCCATTTGCGTAACTTATACATCCTATATTTGCAAAAACTACTGTCCTGCTCGACGTTGGTGCGACTTCATTGCATTTTAAGGTAGGACGCTATTCTACAGTAAATAGCGCGCTGAAGCAATCGCAGCTTATGCTTAGAATAGACGGTATCATGTAATTCAATGGATCGGTAAGAAATGAAAGATGCTGCCTGGCAGGCTGTTCCAGTTTCCGCGTAATTGACGTATAACAAATCCCCTGATGAAGATTAAATACTGTACCTACAGAGCACAGATATACAGCATGCAGCGGGACAGGTTGGGCGCATGGAGCTTTGTAAATTGGATGGGAATGAAAAATGGATAAGGTGTGCATTGTGCTGCTCCATTTACGCTATTAAATGCCCATCGCCTCATTCCCTCATTCATTCCGCGCAAGACAAGACAGGCCAAGACGGAAGGGAGGGAGCGCGGCATGTCAGGCGTGAGGAAGGATAATTCGTTAATCTTACCTAATGTGTCGGAATGCGTCCGCGGCAGGGCGTCCGGGTCGTTGGTGGGGCTGTAGTGGGCGTCCCGCTCGCGTTCCCGCTCCCGGTCCCGGTCGCACCAGGGACTGGCGTAGTAGCGGTGGCCCGTCCAGGCGGCCGCGCGGTCCAGGGGCACCTGGGGGGCGCTGTGGCCCGACCGAGGTGCGTGGACGTGGGCGTGGGCGTGCAGCGGCGAGATGTGCACAGGCAGAGGGCACAGCGCCGACGAGTGCTCTAGCAGCGCCGTCATCCCCGCATAACAACACTGCAATACGCATACACCAATTCACTCGCAATCCTTTAATCCACGGCTCTATCGACTCCAGGTACAATTATACATGTCATTGTCTAGCGCGTTTTCTCGGCATGTAAAAGAATGGCAAATGCCGACGTGTTGATCTGTGATTATTGTGAGCTGCAGATTGAATGACGCTGCCAGTGCAGTGCAGAGCTGTGACAAGGCCTGTTATTGGCTCGCTGACACCGAGGCTGTCTCTTCGGCGGAGACAGCCATAGCGCGAATGCACCTGTGGCTGACACAGATACGTCCGTACCGGCAGCTGTGAGCACATACGATGTGTTGCATACCTGATCGTATCGCACCAATGAACTCGTTACACCGCTCTCAACACTTGCTTTCCGCCCACTCAAGTTCATTTTGATTAATTCTCATCCATGTCGCTGACGCTAACGCTGACATGGAAAACTGGTTTTTCCTCTTACAGCACAGCACCAATTGATTCATAGATTACTACATGTACACGCTGCTGAATACACTTCTCTTGATAGCGCCACTCGATCTACTGATCTCATTGTCGTGCCCACTTGTAGATGCTTGCAACGGCTATCGTGAGCGAAACAACTTTGACCAGTGGACGAATGTATCGGTACAGGTTGCTGCATTCGCAACCTGGCGGACTTGGAGCGATAAGGTCGTGCAGGTGCAGTTGCACAAGAATCGATCGCCGTCCATGATCAGGATAACCTTAGCCTTCCTGCGAAACGTTTTGATCATGATACAGCAGAGGAAACGGTGAAGAAGCTTAAGCGGGCTTCAACCAAAGCTCGCACCAACGCCTACTCAGTGCGTTGAGATTCAAACCTTTGTGGCATTACAATAGCATAAAGATGCTACGTACGTATACGATTCAGTCAATCCCGTATTGACTGTCTCGGTTGCATCTAGTCGAAGCGCAGTGGAATGATTCAGCAGTAATTCGACCGGCCCCACCCACTGGGTTGGCGGTTGCACTTCAGCGCTTCCTGCTCACGCGATGCCGTGCCTTCGTTGTTTCCAGCGGTGCTTAACGCTCAGAAAGGCCAGTTGTACGTAGGTGGCCCGAATCGCTTGTTGCATATGGAGGGTCAACTGGGAATTGAGCAGTCCTTGGAGAACGAGAGACCCCTACATCTTCCTCCTTGGGCATTGACTGCGTGGATCACACAATGCCTGTCAGTTAAGAAGGCACTTTACACCGCTTTCTCATGGCACACCTGACCGACATAGTAGATCTACCTCTTACCGGTACCGCTACAGCATACGTATACCGCTCCGCAAAGAAAATCCTGTACATGTAATTTGCTTTAATTTGACTGAACAATGATGTTGCCTTCGTGTGCATGATAGTTTGATGTCCGAAGCTTGTGCCGTTGTCGCGTTGTGCACCTTCCTGTAGTAGCGGTCAACAAGAAGACATAATTTCGATTCGTGGCAATCATACGAATACAGGACGTGACTGTGCTGGAGACAAGAAATCGTACATAGTAACTCGGATATCTCGAAGACCGCGCTTTCGTCGACGAAACCGATCCCACACGGAAGCTCCTCAAGTGCCCGCTGCAGCCATACATATACGTTACTATCGTACTACTCAGCTGTAGATCAGAGTGTACCAGCAGCTGCATTTACAGACAGCGATGTCTGTATAAGCAAGACAGTGATGGTGCGTCATTTGTTATAAGAGGTTGTTGGGGTAGTGTTTGCACATGTACACCCCGTCACAAAGCGGACAAGTATGCAGAATATGTATATCACAAAGCTGGCCTATCCTCCATGCACTGTGCCCGGCATCCCGCTAACCGGATGTTATGTGGCGGAGAGGTCACTGCTCGAACCGTACTGCAGCGAGCTTTGTTAGTGTAACGCTCACCAGAACAACAATTCGTACGAGCTCGAGGGAAACAGGAAGACCTGCCAGACAAAGGTCACCGCCGCAACGGATGCGTGACGTCAAAATGGTCGTTTGAATACTACGAACAGGAAGGTCCTGTTGGGGAAGAAAAGAAGATGCAGACGATTGAGTGGACCAGACTATCTGTCGTGTCAAGTAGCGCCGACGCCAGGATTGTTCAGTCGAGTGCATCTGTGGTTTGCTACGTGAAAGGGGTGCGACACGCACACGTTAACGCTAACTAGGAGCGAGCACGAAAAGGTCAGAATGTTCGAGTGGCATGCCGTGCCAGCCAATTAGCGCCTCATCCCGCACGCAGCCACCGGCACGCGTCCTCCCGACCACGTGGCCCGCCGGACAGCCCGTCAGTCGGACAACGTTAACGCCTTCGGGCTGTAGCCGCACGCGCAGATTACACTCATATCCCGGATTCTTAATCGGATCGCACGCTTAATTCCTTTTTTCTCTCAAGGATGCTGCTGATTGATCAATGTATAGCAATGCAGTTTGGCGCTGCGTGGTGTAATTAAACGCGCGGATCGACGTCGACACACCCAAACGCAGTGGATAATGCACTCATTCTTAATTCAACGTGCCCACAATTAGTCGTTAGCACAAGAAAACAAGTATTCAGAATATAATTGATAATAAGTGCATATTATTACGCAAATATAGTTTCGTTTTCTTGTCAACTGGTTGCTAAAAGTAGCAACTATGCATACACCATAATTCAGTCTGACAGCTGTTCAAGAGACATGTCCTGCGCGTTCAGAAGGCTTTTGAGTGTGTTTATAATGTTTGAAACTGTCACTGTGCACTTTGATAGCTATTGCCGAATCAGAAGATAAAAGCGAATGCATGTAAGAAGCTTAATTAGACTAGTACGTATCTAACAGTAAGAATGAGCAGTACCTAACGCACATACCGTGGGTGTTGCACGCGCGGGTCCATGGCCGTGCTAATCGGTGGCAAGATGTGGGAGCTGCACATGCGTGTATCCAGCCGCAGCGTGACCGGAAACGAGGAATATATCGGAGTGCGTTGGCGAGTGCGCGTGTTTGGCTGGCTCCGAGATCGACGCCTTGACCGCCAACGTGGGCTACAAGGGAGGGCCGGGAAAGGGTCTGCTAAAGCGTGGGCCGTGTGTCGACACAGCGCGGATAGATAGCTAGATCAGATCAGCAACCTTTACTCAGCCGAGCACGACCTCCGCACCGCCAATATATACTGTAGACTGTAGTAGATACCAACACGCTCATCCACGCTCTTTCCATTCACCTTTCCTTCAGTATCAACAGTGTCAGTCGGGAATGCTTGTGTTGGCTGCAGTCGAGTGGGATGCAGCGCCGATTCAACGGGGGGATAAGTGGCTCATATTTCGCGCCCATTCATCGGGCAGCACAATTCTAATCGCCGTTGATGCGGTGGACCGTCCACTTGATACCGGCATGTAGGGGTATTCATCCAGCGCGTCAAGTAGCAATACCGGCTTACACAACTGACGGAACGCTGCAATTGTTGTCTGACACAATCATCTGAGCATCCGCTGCACTATTTATATTGCCGACAACGCGCTATCAGATTTCTCTGCACCAGGACCTGTGGCGAAGTGAAGAAGATGAAGATGAGGGTGTGGAAAGGTGAAGGATTACGTTAACGTTGTTGCTGATGGGGAATTAGCCTTTCTTCACTCATCATACTAAAGCTTGATTAATGCAGAATATACGCCACATATGCGTATCATCCGTACGCGTCTGTACAGTGTTGAACGTACGGTACTATACAAGTATCGATCGAGTCACACTCACATGTGCAATCACCGGTACGTGTGTAATGTACCAACGGGCACGGCAATTAGCCGATTAACGGCACACCGTCCATCTACGTGTTGCACAGACAATTACAGGTAACCGATACCATACGTCACCTGGACTGTTCTTCACGCTCATTCCCCGAGACTAAATCCCGACAACTGGGCGCAGCATACGGTACCTGCACGCCTGCAGGAGTCCACGTGTTGCTGAGCACGGAAGACATTTGTCAGCTGGATCAAAACCATATCCGGTACAACACGCACCCTCGCAGACAACGCTGCATTCTTTGTGTGTTTGACCACGCGCTCAACAAGTACACACAACCTTATAGCAGCTACACACGTCGCAAACGCCGATATAAAGGCGTCAAGTGCCGTACATTTCGTGATACACTTTCCGTCTTTCGACTGGACTTCCGGCTCTATTTTGGGACTTTGAATGGGCCGCATAAGTAATCTGCATGAATCGTGCGTAGATTTGACACAAACCCGCGCTATGCTGTACGCCCAAGAAAGATTAACCTTTGGTCAAGTGCACTTGAGGATTGATAATGTACGCATTATCCGTGGCAGCTAACCCTCTGGATTATGCTGCGTTCCCAAGAGCCTGCGCGTGTCAACTAGGACTATGTATAGACGTAGTCAGATATTGTGTGGCATTAACTAATTGTAAACGATACAAGATCTCGGAAAAGAAGCGCCCAGTTTCGTTGATGTGTGAGACGAAGAAGGTCAAGAAGCAGGTGAGCCGTGCTATTCTGGGCCGGTGTAGTTCTACCTTGTAGTAACCTGCCCTGCTGGGCGCTGACAATCCGCCATGTGTCGCGGCCGAAATAACCCGGTTTCTCAGCGGGACGTCATCCGTCGATCGCAGCCGCATCAGACGACCATTCAACTCGGCCGGATGCTACAGTGTCAGTACGCGACGGGGGCCTCACGTTTTCCCTTTTAGCGGCTTATCGCGGGAGCAAATGCTATTTGCGGATTACTCGGTAGCTATAGGTCGATAGCTGCAGCCTGTTACCTGTAGCGGCCTAGCGGGCAGGCTAAAAATGGTGCGGACACGTGGCGGAAGGGCAAGTGCCGGTCCAGTGGTGGGCCGTATCAAAGACCCTCTCCAGGGGACCTCGCGCGACTGCTTTGTATCTGTACGGCATTCCTCAGATAACTGCCATGCAGGGACATCCCTGCACTCTGTGCGTGGAAACGACGCAGCCTGCGGCGGCTATATCTGTATATGCGGCTTCGGCGAAAGACGCCGACAAAAGAGCCGGGATAGCTGGTACAGTCTTCCTAACGAGTAACTAGGCCGGTCATAACGCTGCAGGTCATCAGTCGCTGTGTTCAGCGTCCTCGGCCGTTTCGCGAGTCGCATTCGATTCGACATTTTTTCGATCCTGTAAGAAATACCCAATCCAACAGATATAGTATCATCAGTTCCGACACCAGGGACACAAGTGTTCACGAAGCCGCATACCGACAGTCGACGGATCATGGGAAGGTCACCGTTGACTACGTACGGCTGAAGACCGCGCCCGTAACATATGTACACGTACAATAATACGTACGTAGTAGGCCGAGCCAGCCAGATCACGGGCTTTGCACTGTTACGTACACGTTCTGCATTGTTGCGATTCCTTCCCACTTTGCACAGAAAAACAGCAGGCCGTAGATAGAAGCACCTATATACTGTAGATAGACGCACTATAACTGGCTACAACAGAGATTGAGCAGTACATACCGGTCATTTCTTATCGCTGATGCAACCAATCAACATACGTTTCCGATTGTTTCGGCATTCCAGCGAGCACATAAAGGAGCCGGGAAAAAAGTTTGCAGAATGACCACACCAGCTGTGGAAACGAGTGATGTGAACCGATCCATATGGTGTCAGTACACTATAATTAATTTTTATCACGTTACATGGATGGTAGTGTGGTAACTGTGAAGCTGCTCCGCACGAACGTGGTTGTCTCAGGACGCAAAACCGAACTGCTGTGTAGTGTGTACACGTCTATATTATATGACTATCCCAGTTTTCAGGCTGCGCTGGGCTGCGGTTGAAGTGAGCAAACGTAATTCGAACACGCAGAACGCTGTATATAAGTTGGTTTATTTGACCAGTGCAATTATTGCACAAGTACAAGTATGGAGAAGCACGCGCGGGTCATTAGCAGAACAAGAACATTGACTGTTGTTACCAACAAATTGTAGGGCATCCTTCAAACGTATAGCAGCACGAGTTGCCATCCGGATTGCCGGCGCAGTCGGCATCGCTGTTACAGACCGTTTCCCAGCGGTTCCTCTTCTGGTAGACATACAAGACCGAGTGCGCCGTGCAGTTGACCACCCGTAGTCGGCCGTTGTAGTAGCTTTGCGGCGCCGGTTCAGCGAGGCAGGCGGCGTGGGTCCGGGCCGTCGACATGACCAAGGTCAAGAAGATTAATATTATCGTCGTTCCGCATACCGCTCTCCGCCACTGCATCATCCGCCCTTTAGCTGCACGGGCACACACCTGGCTGATTGGGTATGAATCGGATCCGGACAGCATTCTCATTGCCGATGGATCAACGCTAGACAGGCAGTCAGGAGTACGCTCGAAGTTACTAAACTCATCTAATGCTGTCACTGTCCTAATTACTCGGCCTATCACAATTAACATTTACTGCTGAACGACCTCTTCCTTAGTTACCGCTGTTGCTCTCACTGTGTTTACTTCGGTCAATTATAATAGCAGCCAACAAAGAGTCACTGGTCCACTGCCAACCCACACACCATGATCCATGATTCTCCCATCAAAAAAACACGGCTTGAACAAAACCGAATCAACCGAACGCACAACCAAAATACATTATAAAGCCAACTCTTAACAAGAAACACGGAGAGAACCCACAGTATCGATCGGCGGGCGGATTTCCCATCTGCCCGCTACAGCTGCCTACGCGAGGAAATGTGGCCGGAAGAGTGATGCCCATG
Source organism: Paramacrobiotus richtersi (assembly GCA_034698045.1). Classification (NCBI taxonomy): domain Eukaryota; kingdom Metazoa; phylum Tardigrada; class Eutardigrada; order Parachela; family Macrobiotidae; genus Paramacrobiotus; species Paramacrobiotus richtersi. The sequence continues at coordinate 90 of JAQGAU010004264.1, read as the reverse complement.
CGCCCGCTACAACGTCGGCAGGGGCTCGGGGGCGTCGGCGCGCAGCTCCTCGTTGATGAAGCGCTTCAGCCGGTCGTAATACTGCGCAAA